>JAQFJA010000016.1:16929865-16940770 GCA_029874485.1 Naso brachycentron
CTTCCTGTTGGTTTACTCATGGGTAAATGAACTCTCTGGAAAGGGTTTGAAAAATATCACAATGACGAGGCAGGAAATATTTGCTTTAGAGTCATCACTGTGATAATATCAGTAAATATTTGTTTTTGCTCCTACTTAGTGTGTGCCTACATACTAAAATTTAGAGATAAATGCAGATCTATAATCATTTACACGATGCTAACATCGGAAACCGCAGCAGAATGAATCTTTATTTAAAAAGCTTCTTTATTCAAAATAATACAGAAGTGAAACAAGTGCACTTGTGCAGTTTGTTTTTTAAAGTTTTACATGTGAATGACCAGGTTGCTGCTTTATAAAAGTGTCAAAATAAAACAAAACTGAAAATACCTGATCACCTTTCATTTATTAAAAAAATCACACTGTCTCTTTGAGCAAAGATGCTCCAAGGTCATGTTATTCTTGTATTTACATTGTATTTTTTTTTCTTACATTTATTTGACATATCATCAGGAAAAATTAAGGATAGATTTCTTAACATCAGCAACATATAGCCGTTACTAGATTACTAGAACACTAGATTAATAAATGATATGAGTGAGGATGCAACATGCTTTTCTGCTTTTATTGATTTTTCTGTGTTGTTGATATCAGCAGGCTTATAGTGATGAGTAAAAATGAAGAAATGTGAATATAAAAAGTAGGTCCGAGCTGTCAGACTGTGACTTTTATTTGAAAGTGAGTTCTTGTTCAGATGTGAGACAAACATGTTAAACTGCAGTCACATTGAAAGATGTGCATGTGTCTGTTTGTTACAGTGAGTGTGAGTCAGTCCTGCTGTGTCCTTGCCGCTGTGGTTCTGATGGAGGAATGGAAGGCGTCGGCTGTTTGTCTTTCCTCTGATCCTTGCAACTGCTTTTGTTGTGTTTACCTGAAAGAAAAAGTCATTATCTCCTTACATCGTATTCCAACTGTTCGATGTGTCGTGATTTTCTGACTCAGCTGCTGTCTGCAGCTCCTTCCATTCAACCCATGCCATGTTTTCTCTGTTCATCTTCCATTCACCTGTCTGCTCCGCCCATTCACATACCTGCCTCAGAGTTCTGCACACCTTGCATCTCACCTGCACCCTTCTTTTGTTTTTTGACCTTGCTTATTTGTGGTTGCTTGTACTTCTGGACTCCAGCTTCTTTGCTGCCTTGACTGGATTTGTTTTGTACTACTTTGCATTGATCTTGAGTTTTGACCAGTGACAGCTTCACTGTCCAGGCAGCCTTTGTGTTTCTTTATGTGAATAAATCATTAAACTTTATCTGTTTGTCTGTGTCTGCATTTGAGTCCTTTCCTTTGTGCATACCTTCTCTTCCTCTGAGCTCAGGCAGCACTGAGCTTCTCAGGTCCGGTAAATGGATGTCTGACTTCTTTCTGGTCACTGTGATGCCATCATTGTTACCATGGTTACAGCAGTCGGACAGGAAGGAGCGCTCACAGGGCAGACTTTTCTCTGACCCCTGAAAGGAGACACTTTAAACTTTAAAGAGCACATTTTCTGTTTTAATTCTGTGTGAAACATAATGCCTAATGCTACCTGTGCAGTGAGTGGTCCTGGTATGTGGCTGCACACTGATTGTTGGGGAAGTTGACTGTAAATGCTACAGTGATGCCTTGGCTTCTCTGCACACCTGTGATATAAACACAGAAACCGTTGTAACCGTTGTTGTTGTTAGATAAGACAATATGTCATTTACATTGAAAAAATGTGGTTTGGGGTCTAAAACTTGATTGGGACTCAAGACTTACAGACTTAACCAATGTAGGCAGAGTTGAGGAACTGATAAATGATATCAGTATAAGGATAAATCTGTGTGAGAGTTGACCAGCAGCAAAAAATGTTGTGATGCAAAATACTTTGTACTTGATCATTATATTCTTTCATTACTGTATACGTGGAACGAAAAAAAGGGAGGAAAAAAAATTTATGTCTGCAATGATGCCTTCCACAAGAGCTATGTTACATAAATCCGTTTAGACGGTATGCGTTTTTGTTACAGGCCACTCCCACTGGCGTGCCCTTTTTTTGACAGTAAGACCAAACAGCTAATTAGCTGTCGTTTGGCTCATGACCAACCTTTTTACTAAATCTTGTGCAAGTCTGGGGATCCATTTGGAAGTTATGCACCTTTTTGCAATTGGCCACTCCACTGCCACGCCCCCTTTTAGCCATTTGGCATGAACACAAACACACACACACACACCTGACCTCCATGCCAGATTTCTCCCACCTAGGGCAAAAACTGTCAGCACCAAAGATTGGGGAATTTTTGTGAATAGACCAACCAACAGAGTGACCTATAGAGCTGCTGGTCGCAACTAAAAATAGTCTGCGGGCAAAAAACTCAAGCTGCACTCAGGCCTAAAACACTTCTATGTGCATTAAAAATCTCAGGCTATATTGCAGTACTTTATTGTAGAGTATTGTGAGAACCTACCTGAAGCTTTGAGACCCAAGGTGGAAACCTGTTCCCAAGGTAAGGTGATCGCTGACGGCTGGGCTGTTGGTACCAGCAACAGAGGAGGCAATAAGTAATGTGGAAGATGGAGGAAGGAGTGTAGGGCTGGAGGATGGTGGAGGGGGAGGAGAAGGAGGTGGAGAAACATGAGCTGAGCTGAGATCAAACTCATTAACCCCTGTCTTGTCCATGTTGTAAAATCCGGAGGTTCTTATTGAAGTTTTGTGGTCTAGAGTCAGTGCGGAGGTGAATGAAGATGAATCTGCAACTATGGATACATTTGTTGTGTTTTTCCTTTCTAGGGTGTCTCTTTGGTTCCGTGCCTTTGTAGAAATTCTAGTTTTCAGAGTCACTGCTGTGGTGGCCTTGGTGTGATTGCTGAGAGACCCAAGCTTTATTTTAGGCTCTCTGATCAAAGATTTGTTTTGAGAGATTCTGAAGGATTTACGATTAGGCTCATCATCACTGGAGTTGTTCTTTTGCTCAACATTTGAGCTTCCAGAAAACTTTGAGGTTTGATTTACCAAAGTTACAGTTGTTGCATTGCTGGGCACCAAATGTCTCACACCGTCATGGTTCTCTCTATCTGAGAGGATCTGACTCTGCAATGAAGCTGAAGCTGTTATGGATTCTGTGGTGTTCTTGGACTTTGAAGAACCCTGCTGACTGAAGCTTCCAGGCTCAGAAGATTCAGGATTCCTCTTGAAATCTTCACCTGAACCATCAGACATCTCCCTGTGGTTTGCAGCTGTTTTGGTCACTAGACTTATCTTCAAACAAAAATGATCTTCCTTAAAGTCCTTGTCTGAAGTATTGCAATGATCCTGCTTATTTTTAGTTGTAACACATACTTCTGTGAATTCCCTTTCTGTTGGGAGGCTCTTCGAAAATTTGCCTGGTACACATATGGTACCATTTGTGGGTTTATTATCTGAAGATGAGCCAGTTTGGAGGTTTCTTTTAGGTAGTATTGTGGTGCTATGGGCAGGACTGGAGTCTATACAAACTCTGGTTGACTGCATTGGACGATCTAAAGTAAGGGTCTCTGAAGGGCTGTTTGACAGAGACGTGTTGTTTTTGGTCATTTTGAGGACAAAGTTTGAGGTAGAATTCCATGGCTTGGGGCTTAAGGGTAAGACTTTGGTACATTCAGAAGTTCTTCTCTGCTCTGTCTCCATGTTTAAACAATTGGTCTGATGCTCTGACGTAGCAGTTGTCTTGCATGGCTTGGTGACAGAGGACAAAGTTTGTGAGGCAATGTCCATGACGTCATTGCTGGATGGTTGAAGTGTTTTCACTGTCACGCTGGTCTCTGCTTGACAACTGTTTGATGTTTTAGAAGTTACCATTGTTGCAGAACCTTCAGGATATTCTTTGGAGGACATTTTACCTGTTTTCTGTATTACGTTTGATTTCACAGACAGTTTTGGAGATAAACTCTCATCGGGATTGTCAGTGGTTGAGCATGTAGACAATTTAGGTACTTGAGAACCAACCTCCTGATGTTTGAGTTTTGCCATCTTTGTGTTATTGTTCTTCAGATCTGTTGCAGTCTTGGAAACCTCCAATGATTTCGAAGTAAGAGTTTTAGTTGGTTTAGAAACCTCAGGTTTCTTTTTTGGCTCAGCACCAGTGGCTTTTACTGGTTTACTTCTCATTACAATGGCTGTTTTGGCTGCAGAATCAATAATCTTGGCGCCCGATGTTTTGGATTGTTTGGTGGGCATCAAAGGTTCTGAGGTATTCCAGATGGTTTTCAGCAGTTTTGAAGGCTGTTTGCATTTTGGTTTTGGTGTCTTTTCTTCTTCACCCTCCTTATCTCTCTTCTCCTTTTCCTTATTGACCTTCTCATCCATGCATTCAGATTGTTTCTTGTCCCTTCCTCTCAAGTTCTTGTCATCCCCTTCATCATGTCTTGAGGTTTTGGCAATTTTGGGAAGGGTAGAGTTTTCTCTGTGGTCTTTTTGTATCTTGGCATTCACCTCTTCTAAAACTCTGTTTGGATACATAGATAGACACAGCTAGTCAGTAACTTGAGGTTGATGGTTGAATTCCTGGCAGTTTCAATAGGTAAAGTTTGATCAACATTAATTTCAAGGCATTGCCTTCTCCAGATGTAGAACTACTAAAACTTTGTAATGTGACTAAAAACCACGATTAAATTAAACAACGTCTTAGATAAAATAACTTCCAGGGGTGCATGTGTAGTGTGTTTATAGAAGTAAAAGACACAGAACACCCAACACACTTGAAGGTACCTGATGTGAAAAGAGTCTTGTGTGAACAGAGGATGTTCCAACAGTTCTGAACACTGAGCTCGTCTGTCAGGATCTATCTGGAGACAACTCTAAAAGAGATAACGCAAAGCTACTTATTCTGATGATATGACAATAAATAGACATACAGCAAAAATTTCTATCTGGTATAAAAATTCAAATCCAATATGAATTTACATCCGGTTGTCCCAAAGTTGATTTCCTGCCTCTGTCACCTAATAAGATGGCAAAGTGAAGCCTTTAAAATTCCAACTCATCAACTTCTACACCAAGTCACAGAGACTGTATTTAATCAAACTTAGCTCACCTTTCTTAGCGTAAACTAAGCTGTACCTGTGCCAGATCCAGGGCAGTCATTGTGACTGTAGGGAAACGCTGCACCAGTGGGACTCTGTCCGAACATTCAGGCAGTCTGACACCAGAGAAGACCGGATTCCTGTAGAACAACTCCTGGTGATGAGCTGTTAGGTTGCCTGTAACAGAAAAAAGAGAAATCCAAAGAGTACAACTGTGTTGAGAGGGTTGAAAAGGAGATTTTGCATATTTTTATCTTACATGTTTTGCTGTGTGCTCACCGAAGCACCTGACGATGTGGTAAATTTGATCAAGATCAGAGTCTCCAGGAAACAAAGGCTGACCTGTCAACATCTCTATTAAGAGACAACCAACGGCCCACACATCCACAGGTCTACACACACACACACACACACACGCACACACACACACATACACGTTAACATTTTTATCAACAGACACATCTACCCTGATGCACCCTCAGTGTACAAACTAATACTTACTTGCCGTACTTGGTGTCTCCCACCAGCAGTTCAGGGGCTCTATACCAGCGAGTGGCCACATAGTCAGTATAGACTCCGCCCTCAGAGTGCGATGTCACGGTCCGGGCAAAGCCAAAGTCACACAGCTTAACCACACCTCCCTGAGAGATGAGTATATTCTCTGGTTTGATGTCACGATGGATGACCTTGGAAGAGAAAAGGTGACAAAAATGCACCTTTGTTTTTTCTGCTGACTGATCATTTTATCAGAAATCTCTTGATTGAGCTTCTGTTGTTAAATCTAGCTTGTCATGCAAACCATAGTATCTGTTCAGCAAACGATCTGATTGGCTCATTAGCTATTGTAGGTTGTAGAAGGTAGGTCAAGCATATTAACATTACCTTAATTCAGTTTTTATTGGCTTTGCATGTTATTAAAATATTGGAAACAGAAGCAGATATGCCATGAAGCACGCCATGAGCTTCCCATCTCAGAAAAATATTTATCGGTTTTTTTAACACATTTATGATTGCCCAAGTGTGGGCCGATGTTACATCTGTAGCACATCAAGAGCTCACAGGAAAATTGCAGAAAGCTCAGTACTGGACTGATCAATGAAATTATTGTCTGTATGTTCCACGTCCATGGAAACACCCCGCAAATAGGGTCTAATTAAGTTAAATCAACCGTAACAAGAGTTTGCACAGATCTGACACCTGTGCCAATAGAATCGATCCCATCTGATCAGAACAAAACCTTAAGGTCTTCAGCTGTTTGAGGGAACATTTCACACATGTAAACATCCCTGGCTTCCACACAAGCACGCACAGATGTTCTCACATGTTGCTCGTGGCAGAAGGCTGCAGCCCTCAGGATCTGGTACAGGTACTGACGACTGGTATCCAGGTCCAATCCATTCGGGTTTGCCTCCAAATCATCAAGAAGCGTTCGCTCCACAAACTCAAATACCAGATACCAGCGGCGGCGGCGCTTCCACACTTCTAGAAGGTTCACCAGGTTGTCATGACGCAGTTGCTAAATGAATAAAAATGCCACAATGTTAGAAATCAAGCATCAGTTGCTTAGGGATCGGCTAATTGATTGATTGATTGATTGACATGTACCTTCAGCATCTTGATCTCCCTCAGGGCGATCTTCTTCACCATCTTGTCATCGTCCGAGTCCATGAACTTCTTGATGGCGACGAGGCGGCCGGAGTCTCGGTGACGGCACTTCAGCACGGTGCCGTAACTGCCCTCCCCGACCAGACCTAGAGACTCGTAACGCTCCATCAGACTCTGAACACAGATATATGACTCATATTACCCACAATGCATTTATCATTTGCTATCTTAAAGCTTTGTTCTGAGAGTGGCTAAAGCAAACGCAGCCTTCAGAAAAACATAAAAGAATTTAGAAAGAGGAGAGAGTTGTTACAATGACAGACTCTGGAGAAGAACATGCAAAATGTTTGGAAATAAAATTTAAATGAAAATAAATTTCTGCTTGGACATTTGGACTAATTCATGGATCATTATAACCTGTACTAGACATTCCCTCATTATGCTTACAAAACTTTATGCAGGACTTACTATTGTGTGGTGTTTGCATTTTTTTAGCTGAATAAAACATCTGAACATTTCTTCCATCACTGAACTAATATTACAGCGACATTATGAACCTCTGTGAATAAAGAACTTCAGTGTTTTCGGAGATTAAAAGAGTTTGTCGATCTGCAATATTATCACCAAAATAAAGAAATAAAACAGAACAAAAACAAACTGTTGCTCTGATATCCGCACACAGGTATCCTGTTTACACACATACACACACACACACACACACACACTTGACCTCCATGCCAAATTTCAGCCTCCTAGGGCAAAAACTGTGGCCACCACAGAGTGAGGAATATTTGTGAAGCGACTGACCGACAAACAGACAGAGCGTCTGATGAAGCTGCAGCTAATAAAAAGATTAAATGCACGTCTCATTCACCTGACAGAAAGCAAGATGACAAACGTATTACCTCATTGTAATCTTTCATGCACGTTTAAAAAAGAAAGGAATAATATGAGCAAACACTTTGAAGGCAGAGTTGACAAATTCAGTAATAGACTTCAAATGTCTCGCTACATTTCGATGTTTACTCAATTTTGCAATACAGAAATGAGAAATATGCACTGGCGTGGCATCCACACAGTCTGTGAGATACATTTACTTTGTATTATCCACTGTTCTGTAGCTTTGCCACTTTAGGTGCGAAATATTGGATGAGCATGTGCCTTATGTGTGAACAAACTCGTAAGTACTATTCATATAATGGACAGCCTTGTCTCAATGACGAAAAGTCGTTACCGTGACAAAGAGGACTACAGTGAAGATGCAATAATGTCTTAAAGAAGGGTAATGGTGCAGTCTGTGAGAGGTATTCATGGTTGTTGCATGTCTAAAAAGAAAACAGCAACAAAAAAACACTACATGCTGTAAGTGAGCACACCACAAAGGAAATATGAATCCATTTCAAGGACTCTTAAAACTGCAAACCCCTTTAAATTGAGATTTTGAAAGCCTCACACATTTACATTCCTGCTTTTCATTCACTTCAATGAGACAACACGCTGTGCAGCTCCTTTACTTCTGTGACACTTCCCAGCATAAAGTGGAGTTCAAAGGAGTTTTTGCATTTTGCTTGTGAGTAAAAACTCCATGTGAATACACAGAGTACACGCCATTAGAGCACTGTGGTGTTCATGATTCTCATGCTTTTAGACTTTCAAACACCAGTGTGACATGAAGGCTCAGTTTACTGTGTGCGGGTGTTATTAGGTGTGTGGAAATGGTTTTACCCGGTTACAATATATCAGTTAAACACATGTATGTTAATATTTGCTCTGTTATTGTGTATGAATGTATTACTTCGTCATTAAAACAATGCTCTCCTTTTGCTTTTTGCTCATCAAATGAAGACTTTAACACACACACACATACACACACTCCATCATGATACAACCGTGTAAAACCAGGAGGGTGTATAAACATTTCATGTATAAATGTTAAGAATAATTTGAAGTGCTGCCATGGACTCTGTAATCTTGTATGTTTTTCTCCAGTTACAAAACATTAGTATTTTTCATATAAAATATTTCTGAATCTGATTCTAATAAAAAAAGTGTAATTATACAGTTTGTACCCATTAAAAATCAGCTTCGGAGACTGGGGCACTGAAACAAGAGGCTACAGCCATGCTGGCTGCTCTGTGGAGGTTGTTTTGGCACAGTTGCGTTGTTCCTTGAGCCACATGCTAATGTTAGTATGTGACATGCTCACAGTCACTATGTTTAAATGGACACAATATTCCAGTTTTTGCCCTTATTACGAAAAAGACAATATTCTGACTCAGCTGTTTACATGGCTAACAAAGATGAACATTTCACTATCATTGCCGTTTATACGCTGTGCACACGTGGTGTCGTGGTGAATTCTCACCGTCACACACAAGTAGGTGTGTTTTTCCTTCCAACCAGAAATGTGATCTTTTCTTTTGAGCATGCATCTCTTCTTACGTTCAGCAAACTGTTGGCTCGTTTATTTACATTTCAAAGCTGAGCACATGCTGTAAAAAGGCACGGAGACGTGTGTCGCAAACTGTCGTAAAAACCCCAAATGAGGTGCATATTCTGACAAGGCTGTATACATGTCCAGTAAATCAGGAATTACACCGGCATATCCCACAGGTCTTAATCGGAAAAAAGCTCCATTTGGAAAAAAGCTTAATTAGGAATATCTAAGTGGAATATGCTGTTTACATGACCTGTATCAAATTCAGAATATTGCCATATTCAGAATATAAGTGGAAAACTAGTGTGCATGTAAACATACTGACTGACAATGCCAACATGTGGATAGCAGTTAGCAAGTTTACTGTTTATATTGTTGTTTAGCATGACGAGAGCGTCATCTTTTTTTTTTTTTTTTAGATAGATATTTTTGGGCTTTGGGGGCCTTTATTTCTTGGATAGGACAGCTGAAGAATAGACAGGAAACACGGGAGAGAGAGAGGGAATGACATGCAGCAAAGGGCCACAGGCGGAATCGAACCCATAGTTGCTGCGGTGAGGACATTGCCTCTGTATATGGGGAACCTGCTCTACCAACTGAGCCACCGGGTGCCCCAATGTCATCATTTTTGCTGAATAAAAATCAAAGGACTGGACAAAATAAAAGTGTAACCTGATGATGGTGCTACATAAGAAGCTAATTCATCCAATAATATTTTCAAAAACTGATAACCCAAAATGTCACCTGCATAGGAGCAGTATGGAGAACCAATGTCAAATAAGAGGATCTCGAAAGCCCATTATCATACATTTTTCAGGGAGCATGAATGCCTACAAAAATCTGTGTCAATTTATCATGTTTGTTGAGATATTGAACTGCATGAAAGAAGACTTTGACCAGGTGGTGGGGTTATCAAAGTCAGTAACGTTTCTACTCTTTGTACAGTGATTGTTTGTACAAAATTTAATGGCAGTATACTCAAAAGTCGTTGAGCTATTTCAGTCTGGACCAAAGTGGTGGACTAACAGACAAACATCGCCATCCATTAAGCAACAGTGCCAGTGAAGCTAAAAGTGCTGCTCTTTTGGAGCTTAAATAAAATGGGCTAGCTGGTTTGTGAAGTGTGATAAGCTGCTAATGTGTTTAACAGTAACATTTACAGTAAGTGCAAATAAGTGGAAGACAGCAGAAGAGGGTTGGGAGTGTGTATTTGAGAGAGAGAGAAAAGGATAAAAAGAGGCTCAGTATGAAATCATGGAGCAGAGTTATTTTTAACTTGCTCAGGCAGCCTGATAGGGCATGTCTAAATATAGTGAGGCAGAGCCAGCTCGGGTAACTGTGAGTGTGCGTGTGTGTGTGTGTGTGTGTGTGTGTGTGTGTGTGTGTGTGTGTGTGTGTGTGTGTGTGTGTGCACCAAGAAGCCATTCAAGGTGACTGACACTGTGCCTCTCTAGCTGTAACCAGGATACTCCCAAACTATACACACACTAATGATGGTCAAGCTGTGGATCAACTGAACACATGAAGATACTCCACACAGGGCCGGTGCGTCCATACAGGCGAACTAGGCAACTGCCTTTGGCAAAGGCAGTGAAATGTGGACTAATAATAGTGTTGGGCAATGCTAAAATTTTCCAACCAGCCACTGTCAGCCCATCAACTGATAACTGCTGATGTATTCATGCAGGTGTGTGCCAGCACGTGCAGTGCGTAGTCACCGCAGTTTTCTACACTGAGAGATTCACTGAGTATTTAATCTTGTACAACTTTTTTTTTTTTTTTTTTTAACAAGACAAGTGCCT
>JAQFJA010000016.1:17013302-17026459 GCA_029874485.1 Naso brachycentron
GCTTTATAGTTATCTATTGTTTGAAGACCAACAGCAAATAAACAAATGCACAAAATTTAGAGAGAGCTACTCTCTGAACTGTGTTCATTCATTTGGCGAAGGCTTTACTTCTTCAGAAGTCAAATGATGTAGATTTGATGGGGTTTAGTCTGCTTCTCCATGCACTTTCCTTTCAGCAGAACTGGCACCACAGTTTAGCAACAAGCAGACCATTAGAAAGTTGGTATCATGACAGAATGATCCTTCCTTTTTGTGTTTCATTGCAGAGACAACAAGGAGGAACGTTTGTGTAAAAATGTTACTGATCCCAAATATGTGAATGATTTTGAGCATTTTACACAATATCATTAAAGGTTTTCTCATAAATATATAGGATAGATTTAAGACTTTTTTCTCCTTGCAACAGATTTCTCATGAAAAATATATTAACACTCAAGCATAGATGGAAAATGTTGCTTGTTAAAGCCACCATGCCAATAAACCAAATGAAGCGATCATTCAGAAAATCAGAATAATAATCAAGCAATCATTTCTAATGATTAATCTATTGCCTAAGACTTATCATCCTAGCATATGTCAAAAAACCAAAATAAACATTCCGTATTTAAACAATCATAATGTACAAACAATGGACAACAGGCTAAAAGTGGCCCATGTCTCAGTCTGATAATATGTTTTTCATTCCTGTCACAAAATGAATTGTAAAAGATATAATCAACGGAAAAGCGGCTTGGCAAAGATGTCCAATTTAAGGAACTCTATGTTTCATATGTACAGATTAGCACATTTCTAGACCACCGGTTTGAAGTTAAGTGCTTTGCTCAAGGGCACTGTAACAAGCTCTAAGTTGGAAGCTACTATTGGTCGATATTGGTGTACAAACTACCCTACAGGAGCCACAGGGGAAATCTGTAGTGATGACCTGGACAAACAAATGATGTCAAACCAAGACGGAGACCTCTTTTAGCTTAAAGGCCATTATTTTATCTATTACATACAATGAGAAGGCAGCGCATTAGAAAACTTTTGATCTTCCAATCAATTCTTCTCAAAACACCATCCTTTATCTATTCATTCACATCTTTTATATTAATTCAACGTGCCATTCATCTCTTACTCCGTTGTGGGTTTAGGAGGCGGTGGTTTCCAAAGACATTCTCGTTATCTCATCTGCAACATTTATTTGTTCTTCCTTATTTTAATGCCAAACTCGGTGAAAGGGGGACTTTGACATCTTGAATAAGTTGTTGCATAACTGTTTTTTCCCCTGTCTTTCATCCCCTTGTATCCAATTTGCAATCCACCACCATTCCCTCTTGTCTGGTGCAAGCCTCATCCCTCATCAGGCTTTAAGAGGTTGTACTTTGAAGACCAGGATTTGTCCAATCTTGATCTGCTATCCACTTTTGAAGACATTTATTAAAAATCATCAAAGATGCCACAACAAGATCATGTATTCATTGTGGTCCCTCCTTTAATGGTTACAGGTGGCTCCTCATGCAAACATTCCTAAAGTTTGATATCCTCCATTATATCTTTCAACTCCTACAAGTGCTCCCTTCATCTGTCTCTGTCTCTCTTGCATCCACTTCATTTCTTCATCCAGGCCTCCATCACTGTAGGTAGCGGTAAACTTTAAAGCAGTGGTTCCCAGAGTCGGCCACCACTACATGTCCATCTGAGGTCAGAGCCAGACCTTGGGGTCCATACAGAGGGTCTGCTGATGTGTTGATGTAGGAGAGGAAGGAACCACTACCATCAAATACCTGGGAATATTTCAACAGAGACAGAAATGTGTTTAGATACTTGCAAAAAGCCCCAAGTTACAGGTAGACTAGTATTGAACAGCATCCTGTACCTGTATTCTGCTGTTGCCCCAGTCAGCTACAATGATGTTCCCATTGATGTCCACAGCAACACCAGTTGGAGCATTGAACTGGCCATTTCCTTCCCCGTTAGAGCCAAATTTTAACACCAGTTCTCCCTCAGGGGTAAAAACCTGATCATGACAAAGTAGGAGAAAGAGATCGAGATTCATCTTAAAACTTTCTGTTAAAGGGTTATTGAAAACAACATACGTTTCTACAGTTCAAAGACTTAAGGATATCATTCCATTCTGAACAGAACAAGGTAAAAATAAGTGATTGTTCAGTCAGAAAGGCCTGACTGACCTTGACTGAATGATTATGGAAGTCAGTCACGATGATCTCATTATTCTTGTTCACTGCTGCAAAATGTGGACCTTCAAGACAAAAGCACAGGAACAACAAAAACAAGTTGTCAAGTCTCTGACTTTTAACCAACAACTCAACTGCTTTTAGTGCTTACACTTCAGATGTCTTTTAAATTAACTTTGCTGCTTATATTCCAGCATTCACCTCAGCCCCTGTTAGTGCTTCTCTTTAACTTGACTTGTGTTCAGTAATGACACTTTATCTTTAAGAACCTCAAGTTTTAACTGAACCCACAAATTTCTGGACACATTTGTTTAAACAAACATTACCTGCAAATTGCTTGTCACCGTTGCCTCGACTACCAAACTTGGTGATGAGCTTGCCGGTCATCTGGAAGATGAAGACAGTGCAGGCCTTGTTGTCTACGACAATCACATGACCGTTCTGGTCCACGGACACGCCCTTTGGCCCCATAAGTCTACCAGAGCCAAGCTTTGTCTGATGGAAAAACAACCAAAAAGAAACAGTCAACATTAAGAACCTTCTAGTCTTAAAATGTCCTCTTAAGGTAAAATACAATTGATAATGCTATACAAATGCTCAGTTAAATAAAAATTGAATAAATAAAAGAATAATCAAATTTATACCCTTAATAGTTGCAAGCCAAATCGGAGCACCCACCTTGAACTTGCCTTCACAGGAGAAGATGCTGACCCACTTGTTATCATAGTCGGCAATGATGATGTCACCGCTGGGGTGCACGGCCACTCCTGTGGGACGTTGCAGTTGCCCTGGTGACCGTCCTCGCACTCCAAAGCGACTCTTGAATTCACCCTCATTAGAGAAAATCTGTAGTGAGAAGGAATTTGTGAGGTTCTTCTTAGACATGATGCATACTTGAGATTCTAGACCTATACTGTAAATTTAACCTTTAGTTTAGTTTAGTTTAGTTTAATGACAAAATATAAAAGCAGTAGAAAAACATAAAAACAGCTTTTAAATTGTCATAGATAGACTCAAAAAAAGTCAGACTTAATTTCCACTGTGGTCCACCTGAACCAAATCCTAACTATCAAACAGCCAATTGAAGAAGTGAGGACTGACAAAAATGTGCTTCACCTGGACGCACTGATTGTTGCTGTCAGCAATCAAAATCTTGCCGCTTGAGGACGCAGCAACTCCTTGAAGGTTGGTGAACTCTCCTTTATTCCTCCCCTTTGTTCCTGAAGAAAACAGGAAAAATCTAATTGAATTAAAGCACTCCGCCTTTCCTTCTTCTGTTAGAGATGTCAGGTCTGGATTCAAAATAATATTGGATTCATCTGTATTTTGAGTTCCAATCTTTGACCCATTTTACATTTTTTTTCAGTTTTTTTCCTCTATTTTGACTCCCTTTATTTACTATTTTTGGTCATTTTTATATTATTTTTATTTTTTCGAGATATGTTGGACCACCATAAAAAAACTAGTTTATATCTGAGTCGAGATGAAATGACAGAAAAATGAAAAGTAAAGCCGGAACCCGACTCTCATGGTTAATGTGAATTATTCTGCTGATGATGAAATTCCTACCGATCCTGAAGATGAGGTCATCCTCAATGGGGTTCTGTGTTTTGCGTCGCGGGGTTCCTAGGGCGCTGCTGGCTCTCTTTGAGCCCTTCTTCTTCTGGCCGGGAGACTTCCCGCGCCTCTTTGCCCCCTCAGAGGAGCCTGTGGATGGAGTGGCGTAGGCTGCAGAGTTGTTTGCTGTGGTGGTTGAGGGGGACACCTGCAGAGACGTACAAGTATACATGTAAGGCTTCAAGTTAACTTGAGAGAGTACATCCTTTGCTAAGCTTGGAGTTGGTCTTAAGTCAATTTTAGATGGGTTAGAAAACATGAATGCTCGATCAAATATTGTTGCATGAACTTTGAACTTCAACAATGTAATGAGACATTCAAATGATCAGTAGATACATCTACAAAACCCAACATGTGATGCATGTACTCTGCCACCCCCACTGCACATCTCTGTTCCTGATGGTTTAGGGCCTCATCGGTTTTTGTAAATTTTTTTAATCGTACAATCACACCCACGTCACTAAGTCCTTTTTCATTGTTCACACATCGACCTTTTGTCATAATTTGAATCTACTACACCATCAGTGACAGTGACAGTGTGCACCCACCTCTACTTCAGATTCTGAGACCCTGCTGACAGTCAGTTTAAAGGGGCTTCCTTTGATGTGCTGGTCATAGAGACGGAGAGCCAATGAGAAGTCGCCTTCCTTTGGCACTATGTACACAAACTCATAAGTGCCATTTTTGTGGTCCACGATCTCACCATCTACTATGCTGCCATCTGGAGTGAAAACCTGGATTAACAAACACACGACTGTCATGTTAAGTGATTTTTGTGGATTGCGCTACATTTTTCTTCTTGTTGTTGTTGCTTGGGATGAGACAAACCTCAGCTGACAGGATTGCATTCCCACTCTTGCAGGCTCCTCCTGACTTGTCTCTTGTCACTATGGTAACCGAGGCAGGATGTCCCACAATGCATTGCTCCAGGCCAGCGCCCATTGCCTCACTCTGGCTTGCCACCGCACTGAGGATGTCGAGAGAAATGATTGTAAGTCAAATTGTGCGAACTGTGTAAATGCTTTTTAGCAGTGTTTTAAATATTTCGCGTCAGCACTGTCTCACCTGGTGGTGACGATGGTCCCCAGGTTGTGGATGGACTTCCTCAGCCCGTCTGTCTCCATCAGCAGATCCAGCTGGTCGTTCTCCTCTGGCTGACAAGGAAGGCCGATCCCAGCTAATTCCCCCAGTTTTTCCTTCAGCTCCCGCTCTGCCTGCAGATTGGCCACACACGCCTCTCCAGCCAGAGCCTCCTCAGTCTGGGTACAGCAAGCCATGATGTCCCCCTCACCCCTGACAAGGCTGTCCACCTGAGCTTGGAGGACCTGAAAATATGCCAGAAAGGATGTTTATGATGTCCAGCCTGAATGACGCAGACTGGGTGGGTAAAAAGACAGACTAAGTGTGTCAAACACGAAAAAGCGTGCTCACCTTCTGTTTGAGTCCATATGTGACCTCCAGCTCCATTAGCAGAACACTCTTCCGAACATCCAGCTGCTTGTGCAAATCCTCGAAGCTCGACTGAATGTCCTCTTCAATGGAAGCTCTCTGATTGGTCAGCTGTTGGAGAATCTCCTTAACAAAGGACAGGGCATCTGAAACTTGAGGGAGTCTGGGGAGATACATATGGAGGGTAATTTGAAAGTGAGGTTTCTTTCAAAGGTTGTTGATGTCATTCATATAAGAGTCCTGCAGTGGGTCAAGTACCCGCAGGTAACCAACAGGTAACCCGCAAAAAAGTTGTGTAATGGGTGAAAAAATACACCTAATAAATTCACAGATAGAGGCACAGGTAAAAATGAACTACACACGGGCAGCGGGTGAAAACAAAACTATTTTTTCTTTTGTTTTTCAGAATAAAACAATTTTTAAAAGATTTGAAGTATAAATCCCCATTATCCAGCCACAATTACTTTTATTTTGAAAGTCATGGACAAACAGCAGCCCTTGGCTTTGTCAAAATAAAAAAAAAGAAGGAATGTGCATGTGAACATATTCAAACATACCATATATCCAAAAAGGAGTGGGAAGAATTGTAACCTTATTAAATCCCACTCCTTCTCCATCACTCACTGAAAAATATTAAACAGGATTTCATTATATGTAGATGAAGTTTTTTTAAATTATATAAGATATTTGTAAGTATATATTTACTGCAAGATATATTAGGTAACTGTATTTAACATCTATACACTATTTACACAAAAAAGGACATAATAGAAAAAAGAAATTATAACAATAAAAAACTAAATAAATACAAAATTAAATGAAAAACAAAATTCTTTTGAACTGAAACATTAAGGGAAACACAGTATGAATATAAGATTGTTTATAATAATAATAATTTTTATTATTATCGTTATTATTATTATTATTGTTATTATTATTGTTGTTGTTACTTATGGGTGAACATAATTAAGACATTTAAAAAGACTTTTTTAAGAGTTTCATGTTGAGAATGTCCTAAGTGGTATTGTGTCCTCTTTGCTCCTTGGTCCTGCATCTCCCTGCCTGTCCACCAGATATCATCTGTTTCCCCTTAACACTATTAACCATGTCCCATTACTGCCTGTGTGTCCCCCATGTGTCCTAATGCAGTGCAAGAAAATAACTACATTTACTAAAGTGCTATTCTCAGTGTTTCCACATCATGCTGCTTTATGCTTTGACTCCAACACAGTGCAGAAGTAAACATTGTAGTTTTGGGTCCATTATTTGTTACAAAGCTAAAGTTGCTTCACATTGGCATTTACATACAAAACATATGATGAGTAATTGCAATATGGAAAAACATATACAGTAAAACTGTTAGCATATGCTTTTCATTAATATGCATTTGAGTTAGTAGTGCAGTTTTAATTAAGTAATATACGTTAATATGACACTCAAAAGCAAATGTTTTCTGCATGAGTGCTTTTACTTTTGATGGTTTGACACATGTTGCTGATAATACTTCTACTTCTGTAAGATTTTGAGTACAAGACTTGCACTTGAGTAGTTTAACACTACTCTATGTAAAAAAGCTCATTTTTCCTATATTAGTTAACAGTTGACCACATGAACTAAAGTGTTTACCTGTTCTGGACAGTCCCCAGCCTCTCTTGCAGGATGCTGCGGTGCTGCTCCAGGGCCTGGCCGAGGGGCACCTTAGGGTGCTCTCCATGGTCCGACACACAGTCCTCACACAGTGCACACTCACAGGCCGAACAGTACAGATCCGCCACCTGCAAACATGAGGTGAGTGCAGTGGTAGAGACGATATTATATTATTATGATGACTGTATTTATTAAAGTGGATGCAAATAGTAAACAAATAATGGATCTCGCTCACTGAGCAGTTACTTGTTGCTACTAACAGACTATCCAAGAAGTCTTAGCTACACCCAAGCTCTGCCTATATTTTTGCATCAGAAGGGAGTCAGGACAGCTTTTCAGGCACCCTTGGGTGATGCCATACAGACTTTGTTCATGTGTTATAGAATTTATAGCTCAATCGGTGATGGATAATGCAGGTACAGGCTGGGATCAGGTCTCATGTGTGTCTGTACGGAATCAAAAGTTGTGACCCCAGCCCAATTATTCCAAAATCTTTGCAAATTTTTTTGGAGGGGGATCCTGTATGTTGTGCTCTCACCTTCCCTACATGTTGCGGGCAGGCGTTTTTGCCGGGCGGAGCCTCCAGGACGGTGCACTCCTCACTGCTGCTATCTGGGGAGTGTTGGTGAGCCTCCATCTGCCGGCTGCAGCCTGGTGGGGCTGAACTCCGAACACACCCCTTATTTCACACTGCAGCCAGGGGAAGGGGCTGGACGTTCAGGTGAATGGTTCCTAGCGTCTGTAACTGATCGCTTTTGTAAAGTCTTTTTTTCACACTTCATTCCACTGTTTGTTGAAGAGGAAGGGGTATAACATTCATAAGAACTCCTGATAATCACTCCCGGCACATGTTGGATGTTACTGGAGGCATGACTTCTGAGTCAGTTAAATTATCTGTCTCTACAGCCAAGAGGAGGGGTTAAACATTTAGACACACCCCTTTTTGGAGACTGCAGGCAGATCAGGGGGATAAAACAGCCATGTGCCTTTTCCACACAGCACCCAGAAAAGAGAGCTGTGGGTCTGGTTTTTCTGTAGTTTCAGTGCACAATCATCCACTTTTGACCAAGCTTTAATTTCTTAAATTCTTCGTTGTGGCCTGTATTTGAGCTTGTAGTCAGTGAAACTTGTTGCACTTTATTCCATCACATTCTTGATGGGGAAAAAAGGGTCCAGTAACACAAATCAGCACATCTTCCATGTGTCCTTCGAGTAATGTATGACTCTTGAAACACCAAAAATCAATCAGTCAAACAATCAATAAATGAATAAATCCTCTTTTTGTTCATTTAATTCACTGTGGGTTCAAACTGATGACAGCCTCGACTGTGACCTGGGGACAAAAGAAAACAATGAGGATTATTTGGAAAAGCAGAAAAACATGGATGTTGAAAAGGAAATGCCTCCTGGTTGTGTTCTTTGTTCTTGCAGTTTGTTAGTGAGAATTTGCTTTCACAAAAATTCAAAGAGAATTTTGGATTTTCATTAATGTCACATGTAAGACTAGAACGAAATGTACAGTCGGGTAGCTGAGGTTAATTTCAGACATGGTTTCAGAATTAGACAGTTTCTGTTTGTGCCTTCACCTTCAGTTCTTTAAATCACCACTAGATGGCACCAAGAGATATCTGACAGCACAGAGGTGAAGGAAAACTCCAAACTATTACCCCTAATGGTGTTTCCCCTAACAAACAGGCATTAAAAACATATATTTGAAAAATCAAAAAGAGAACAAACAAGGCAAACAAGCCTTCATCAGGCAGTCAAACAGAGCTCAAGGTCCATTTATACCAGTCATCCACCATCAGCAATCTTACACTTGAACCTGAAGGTTGTGGCTTGGAAAGAGTGTAGGTGTTTAAATATTATAGTATATGGCAGTATTTAGGCCCACAGTATTCATAAATAGAAAATATGGTGTAACAACAGTGAAAGTACACAATAAAACTGGTTGATTTCTATGTGTATAAATATGTTTCCACTGTTTTATTGTGTACTTTCACTGTGTTGTTATATTTACAATTTAGGAATACTGTTGGACTGAAGAGGGTTTGCTTGTCAGAGCCATCAGAGTGTGTTTTTAAGCTCCAACATGACTATGCTGTCAAAATAAAGGCATTCTGACAGTTTAAGGAGAGTGCCTTGGAGTTTTATTTTTGATTTTTTTTAAAGTCTCAATATATTCCGACCCAAAGAGCTCCTACTGATTTTGAGTGCAGGAAGCGCTCCTTTTCTTGCATTTTTAAAATATGTGATATATTTATCATCAGATGTGGGTGATTAGTGAGAAGAAAAAATTGCCATGACTTGCTTGCAACACATACAGGCACAAATTTAACTGCAACACACAAATAACCTGTTAATCCAGCTATAAGAAAGCCCAGATGTTCCTTACAGATGGTGCATCAGATCACCACACACCCCTGATTAACTCCCAGATGGAAAACTCCAAGTCACAGTGTGTTGACGTGTGCAGCAACCAGGCGGTCTGATTTACAGACGGAGGGCGGAGGAGGGCAGGGCTGCATGCAGGAGCAACAGAGGGGAGTCGATGTAGAATAAAATACTAATAATGAGCTTCCAGGAGCAGAAATGTAGGTCACAGAAATGGCTTCAAAGTGATTTAAAGAGAGAGAGAGATGGGAGTGAGGCTGTGGTTTCCATGGCAACAGACTGCATGGCGAGGGGTGAGGAGATAATACGACAAAAAGTGAAGCAGTCATGGTCCCTCTAATCCTAAAATCCTGACTGTTACAGTCTGTGTGCTCGAGCCGCTGCGTTCACACAGATGATACAGAGAGTTTCACTTCATACATGATCGCAGGAGGATGTGACACGTTAGGAAGAATAACCAAGCAGATTAATCCAAACTGAAAGATACAAAAGTTCAACAACACAACAGAAAATCACACTGAATATGTTCTGCAGAGGAGCCCATGACAGATGTGTGGATGCAGCCGCGTGGAGGGGAGAAATATTTATATTTATTTATTGAAAGAACTAATCAAGCTGTCGTTTTCTTGATCATTTAAATGCATTAAAGCTGTAAGTGAGGCGAAAATCGACGCTATGTTGACCACAAGTCGAAACAAATTTAAACATTATCAAAAATGAAATACATCAATTAATTAATTAAAACTTTTGTACTTTTTTTCACTTAATTTGCCTCAATTCTGTTTTCCATTTTCTCTACTTTTATTTCTTCAAGTCTCCCTGCCAGACTTTATTTTTAAAACATCTGTGTGTAAAATATGAACTGAATATTCTTGTGAATAATTTATAAAGGGGAGGGATTATGGATATAAGCTGCCTGTGATCTTTTCCATAATCCAATTTTAACACCTCCTCGCTCAAATATTCTGTTCAGAGGACACAGCCTACACACACACACACACACACACACACACACACAGAAGCACACAAACTACTGAGGCTGCACACTTTCATTCAAGAAGTCTCCTCAATACAATGCTGCAAAGGATTATGGGACGATGGCGAAGCTCTATGTGCAGGATGTGTGTGTGTGTGTGTCTGTCAATGGTGTGTCTGTGTGAGTATGTTAATGTGTATGCGACTGTTTGTATCTGTCACTTACAGAACCAAAAACAATTAAACCCTTTATTTCTTTTTCTTTCTTTCTTTCTTTCTTTCCATGTACGTCATGTGATTCAGCAGATATATTTGCAGACATATGTGTGTTTGTTTGACTTTGCTGAGTGTGTGTGTGTGTGTCCAGACTTTGTTTTCGTGTGTTTTCTTGTCTTTTGGACAAATTCGGCTCTACTACATCAATTATATTGCCTGATTTTTCATGACTCCAAACCCAGTTTCACATATTATTTAGGCATTTTTCTAACAAATGGCTATTATTGTGACATATTTACGTTCATTAATTTCATCATTCACAGCAGTATTTGTTCCACACATACAGGGGAATCGTGGAAAATGATGCAGCGTGTATGATCTGCTAAGTCTGTTGCTGCTGCTTCCCAAAAACGAACGCAGCGGCCATTTTACTCATGAGTTAAACTGAAGCCTGCATAAATATTGTTGATGTGAAGATAACATGAAGATAATATGAGATGAGAGAACGTTTCCTCACTACTTCAAAGGGCTGTTCGAGAGTTAAGATGTTTACTTACCCGCGCGTGTGTGTGTGTGTGTGTGTGCGTGTGTGTGTGTGTGCTAAACTGTGCAACTGAAATGCCCAGTTTTTTGTTCACCTCAGATCACAGTGGTGGTTTACTCCACTTAACATATTTCATTTTTAACATTTAACATTTTTAGTCCAGAGGTTCCAGAGGTTCTTAAAGTTTTCAGCACACAACCCCTGAAATAACGGTGCCAGAGACTGGAAACCCCCCATCAACCCTGGAGGAGGCGTAAACCGTCGTGCACAGCCGTGCACACGCACTATCAGGCTTACACAAACATGGGCATTAAAACAACACAAAAGAACAACAGTCTTAAGAAAGACTATAAACAGGATTTATATAATAATGGGTTAAATGTGCCATTTTCAATTATCTTAAAAATTTATTTGTTTTCTGGGAGGCATCTCATGACCCCCCAGGGGGTCCCGACCCCACTTTGGGAACCACTGCTTTAGTCGACAGCTCTGTAGTTCTGTGGAGCTGCTCAGAAGATCCAGCCTCTGCCCTGCTGGAGCTCATGGAGGCTCAATGCCTTGCTGAAAGGCACCTCAGCAGCGGTCGTAAAAGGGATGGGGGTATGTTAATCTATTGTCGATTCTAAGCCTCGAACCAGCAACCTTCTCATCACAGCAGACTGACTTACAAATCTACAGTAAAAACATCTCAAATATCCATTTAACTGCAATTTATACAATGTGAGGATAATACATTATTTTACATTGCCTTTAAATTACTTGATCTGAGATGAGATATATTAAAAGCATAACACACTTAGCTGATTGAAAACTGCCCACATCATCCTGGCTCAACAGACCAGACTCCGTTACATCACTGTGATTTAAACAAAAAACAAAAAACAAAAATAAAAAGTCAGAATTTCAAGAAAAACTGATTTTAGTTCAGCAGCATCTGCAGGTTCAGACAGAACTGTGAGAGTCAAACCAGAATCTGAAGAGCTTGTCAGTAAATCTACTGTGTGACGTCACGCTGCCGGAGGGAAATACAGCTGACACACACACACACACACACACACACACACACACACACACACACAGGTAATCTGATCTCATCCTCTTCATACAGGATATTCCCATGGGAAAGTTCACAGTCACTCTGTCTCTCTGTTTTTGTTTTTCTTTTCGTTTTAATCACTCATTCTCTCTGCAGGTCTCTTGCCCAGTCTCTCTCCTTTGTCTCCCATTCTATCCGATGGGACCAAATATGACTCTGAGGGATTGCTGCCCCCTGGTGGTGGCCAAAACAATACACAATATTATTTCAGTTAAAATCCTGGCTATGCACCGTTATTAAATAATGATGGACCTAAGATTTTAAAGATTGTTTTTTCTTAATTTTTGTCTGAAAGAGTATTACTATTTGATTCATTTATATGCACAATTCATTATTCTGCCACTAGAGGTCTCTCAATCAAAAACAAAAACAAAGGGTGTGGTTTGACGTGGAATCATGGGATTTGTTTATTTCATTGTTAAACAGCTTCCATGTCAGATGGAAATCGCTGTGAGTGACTCAGAAATGTTCACAGACGAGGTAATGTTTTAAAGTTTGATGCACGTTAAATTTGGTCACATTCGTCGACTCCCTTCCTCAGTTTCTGACTGCTGTTTGTCTGGAAGTTAGCGAAACACAGAGGCGCAGCTTCAGGACAGGCAAACCAGGCAAGTGTTTGGGCCCCGTGAAAAAAAATGGGAAAGGGGGTCCTAAGATGGCTCCTCTCTGGCATATTTCACAATGACAACCATAAACCACCTTAAACCTATGATGACAGCGCATTGACAGCACCCCACAACCCCCGTGGAGCCCCCTTCTGGTTACGGGTCCACGTGACCGCTTCCCTTTCACTGGTTTGGACGGATCGCCTCCAAGTTGTATTTACATGTTTCTCTCTTTTTTTGATTTTATAGAGATTTGTGTGAGACTCCTTTGTTGTTTTCTTGGGAGTGGGGAGGGGGGGGGGGCCTCAGAGCCACTGACTTCAGGAGACAAAACGTAACGTTAGCTTGAATAAACTGACAGATTTCTTTGAGTTTGAACTTTGTTGGAAACTCTTGGAATATTTAAAAACACAGCTGAACATGTTTTAGACATTTTA
>JAQFJA010000016.1:17097290-17109192 GCA_029874485.1 Naso brachycentron
TGTCCATGCAAGTCTAAGAGAACTGTCTAACTTTTGTGCAAAACAATTGTACAATAAAGTTATTTTTAATTTGAATAATTTTCTGTTAAATGCATCTTTGAATGCAGGTGTCCGTAGATCCGTAAACAGGTGGATAATGCCCCTAATGTCCACAGAAAGGCATGTATTTCTTTATGGACGGATAGAAACCACCTGTTTAGCTTGTATTAAATAACAAACTGATGAAACACGATCCGGCTGTGAAACCATATTTTCGCAGAATACTATTACTCAGATTCACAGTGTGTTAGAACTATATAAACTAGTTGTTTTTAACTCACTTAACAATTGACATGAGCAACTGAATGGAAGGAAACAGCCTGTCAGCTAAGCCAGCATGTCATAATATGGTCTCTCTGAATTCACTGCAAAAGTTTTTTTTTTTAACATACTTGAGGCAAATTCTGGACCAAAATATTATGGAGTTTTGTACGTACATCCAGTATCACACGGAGTCCAGGAGATTTCCATAGGAATGAATCGACCTCTGGTGGACTCACCTCCATACACATACATATTTGGAAATGAGTCGTCGCTTAACGTTTCCCCTTACATACGAGTACGGAGGCAAATCAGTTGCAAATTCATTCATTCCCATGGGAAGCTCTGCGATATGTGATGTGCCTGCGAAACTCCTCTCCTCCATAATATTTCCGTCTGAAATTTGCCTTGGGTACGTTAAAAAAATATGTATTTCCTGTGTATTTCAGAGAGACCGTACGTCAATGTGTTAGCTTCAAATGAGTTTTTTTTTCTTATTAAAGAGAATTATTTCATAGTTCCAACACATGACATATGTAAGACACATGAATCTGATTCTGCTATGGTTATGTTTCTATCCTTCCATGAAGAAATGCATTTCCTTGTGTTGGGGGCATTATCTGTCTATTTACGGATCTTTGGAAACCAGTAACATACATAAGTGGAAACCCGATGTTACAGATGCAAGCAAGCCGAGTGATACCTTCAACCACCAAGAGAAACCATGGAGGCAGTGTAGACAATAGTTCAAGTGTAATCAGAGCGAGACATAATCAAAGAGGAAGAAGAGGAGCAACAAGAACACAAGAGTCCACACCGTCATCTGCTTCTGCTCAAGGTTACTGATGCATGCAAAGAAGTTTAAACCTCAGTGATAAAAGTTTACGTTGCTAACTGGTGCACTCTAACTACAGAAGCCTGTATGCCCAAAATTCCAACACTGCTTAAACTTATCAGCCATCTAACTGGTCCAGACTGAATCTAAAAAAAAGGAATTTTATTCCTCTAAGAAATAAATGAAACCTTTATATGTGTTGCTGCTCTAACCCAAATCTCAACTTGACTCGGTGTTGTGTTTACAGCCCGGCAGTTTTCCTGCTCGGTGCAGAAACAGCAGAGGTAACACCAGACTGCTAGGCAGAGAGAACCAGAGTGCAGAGATCCCCATTAAACACATTTCATTGGTGCTTAAATCAGATGTAAAATAGATGGCATTGTTAACCAGTAGGCTCAAAAACCTTAGAAAAAGAGCTCCCATGATTGCCATGATTATTTGGAAAGCCCTCAGCTTTGATTGGTCCGACTGTTCCCTGTTCCCGCCTCCCTTCCCTGGTCCTGGACGAATCAGAACACAGAGAACAGAAAGGCTGCAGAAAGAGACGCCAAGACAAGAGAAGCCCAAAATCAAGAAAGAACTGATGGAGTAAAAATCGTACCTGAGCACTGACACGCACACTATTCCAAAGCAAAGCAGCCAAACACACACAATGCTGATGTTTCTAATTCTGACTCCGCCCCTCTGTCTCAGCTGCAGGTAGGTGATGGGATGAACGACAGCCAGGTAGCGCTCCACACAGGTGAGGAGGTGAAACAGAGTCTGTCCATGTGACCATAAATAGAAGATATACATCCCCAGTAATATGATACCTTCATGTTTACTATAGCTACCAAAAGAGTAGAAGAAACAAGCCAAGACAGCAATCAGCTCCACAACAACTACGTTAAAGGTGAAGATGTCAGAGTGGCTCGTCATGGCTGCCCTGGCAACTGAGCGCTGCACCTTCCAACGCTTGTAGCCAATGTGGAGGATGAGGATGAAGAGAGGGAGGAGGAGGATGTAAATGATGAAGAGGGCCGTGAAGATGGAAATGCTCTTTGTGTTGCAAAAATAAAATGAAGACTGAAGGGAGGAGTTGGAGGAAGAATTGACTGACATGTCTGTTTCTATGGAAGCCTGAAGGAATGTAAAACAAGAAAGAGCGAGAAAAAATCTGTCAATACAAATTGCAAAAGAAACATAAGAAAAACAGCTGACTGTCGTTCTGACTTTTCCTCTGAATGTCTGTAGGTATAAACATTAGATAGTCGTCCATAATTCATATAACTAAAGTTGTATTTTATGTCCTTACTGGACCTTACCAACCATGGTATGAGTGGGATGTTATCCTCTGAGGTGTCCAGTGATCAGGAAAATAATTGATTCCCCGGATGCAATCGTCCTATGGGCCTGTCATCCATTAATTCCTGATAATTGGACACCTTGAGCAGTTGCCATGTCATTGTTTCAACACCCTATTATTGTGTCCACTCAGTTGTCCAACAAATGCACCACTGGTCCAACATCCCATTGGTCTGACAGCCCATTATTCCGACAACGAAAAACCCATTGTGTTGACGCCCCAGTGGTCTTATACACTCATCAGTTTCAGCCCCATTCTGGATCAGGGTCATACTTCATGACTGTTGTTCTTCTCTAAGGTTCAGAGTCAGTTTGCATGCTCTGTGACTTGTCAGTACACCCCGTGTTAAAGGTCCAAAGTGTTACATCCTATCCCCGTTGTTTTTTCCTAATCTTAACTATGGGGGGAAAGGAAAATACAAGAGAACCAAATCATAGGCTTCGGCCTAAACGAACGGACTATTGAGAGGTCGGAATGATGCGGTGTCGGAACAATGGGCACATGATGCTGTACATACATTGTTGAATATTAGTTAAACATTTTTAGAGTGTTCAACAAAGACACATAAAATGGTTAACTAAATAGGGTTACGGTATGAGTTGATGAAAAAAGTTACACTGTTGAGTGTCAACTTATACTTCGCTGAAATGTCACAAATGCTCTAGAAATAATCTGTAGGTGGAATATCCAAACAAAGTGTTATCTAGAAAACTCCACATCTCAACTGCCGTGTTGTTTCAAAGTGACAGCTTATGGATAAAATTTTTTACAGGCAGAAAAAATTGTTCCAATTAAAGTCATTGGTGTCTAGACAGGAGAACATAATTGAGCACCACAAATTTCTTTATTTTACTTTTACAAATCTATATTAAGAGAGTAACTAAAAGTTTATTTTAGTGCTCTCACCTAGTCAGCTGTTGTTTCTGATGGTCCTCTGCTGCGTCTGCTTATGTGTGTGTATGATGTATCAGAGTTACAGCAGCAAGACTCGGGAGTTTTTTGCATTTTGCAAATCAAAGTACTGATTTTGTGTAACATTGGACTACATTACTGTATACAGCAGGCAAATTTTCTTAATGGCATGTGTTTGAACATGGGCATTACTGGCACTTATGCTGTTGTTCGCTCTGCTGCAGCATCTCAGGTTACCAAGCAGCAGCAGTCCAAACGTGTCACGGCTCATCTCGTTGCAGGTTAATGTGGCATGATAATGATGTCACCTCTGGAAAAGCTGTTGCAAGCATGTCAAATGGATCAAAATGTACTCTGTTCTTAAAGATAACTTAAACTTGCTTATGTGTGATTCATAAAAGACACTTAGCTTAAAAAGCTGTGAGGTTCCAAATCAATTTAAACTGACAACATCTGTTATTATCCTCTTACAACAGCAGCACGGATGGACAGAGGGGATGTTAGAGGAGATTGAAGCCAGGTGACACGTTTTCCCAAGTGAGTTTCCATCACATTTATTGATACTTTTCTCTCATATTATTCAGTAAGATTGTGCAAAGTTCAGCACACTTTGATTCGTGATGGTCCCAAGCTACAAAACCACTGATTGAGCAACAGGGAAGTCCCTCACATCAAGTTCTCAACTCAACTCAACTCAACTCAACTCAACTCAACTCAACTCAGCTCAGTCTTGCCTTTGATTGGAAAGTACAGTTTGATAAATAAATAATGATGTGAGGTTTCTTTTAGCTTGAATTGTACTTAATGGACCATTCCAGTGTTCAAACATGTCAGTAGCCTGGTTTCCATCTCAGTGTAAAGTGAATCTTTTCAAAGTTCGCAACAAAAAAAACTATAACCTATATTTGAGAATTTGGTCATATTTTCCAGCCCTATGCGACGACAGCACTTGTAGGAAACTATTTCTCAAGATGTAATAACTTCCGTCTCAAAGGCCTCACAGCTTCCCTCTCCCTCTCTCTCTCGCTAAGACATTTTTTTAACTCTATTTTGAACATACAAAAATAAAATAAAGAATAAAACATGGATCATCGATGAGATTGGAATCAAACATACAGCAAACTCATGCTAACATAAATAAACATTTTATGTCCAAAAGGAGTAGGTGGAAGTTTGACACTCATCAAGACCCACCCCTTCTTTTAAATAATCTTTATACAGACATGCATATATATATATATATAGGGGTTTTTTTTTCTTTTTCTGATCACAATGATCACAGTTTTCAGTGGTCAGGTAAATCAAACATGACCAAACATTCAAGTCCTAACTATAAGAAAAAATACCATGAAGTCCAGAAAGAGATGTCAGTAATATTCAAAACAAAAACAACCAACAACCTGCTCACTGAGTCAGTTCCTTCTCATATCCATGTTGTTTAAACAGTCGTTTGAAGCTATTTAATGGTGTACTTTTTTGATTTTGTCTGAACAATTATTCCACACGCGAACTCCTTTGACCAAATAAATGCAGACGCTCTCTTCAGAAGGGTGAATTATCAATACCTAGCAACTATCTCACGTCCTACAGTGTTCCTATACCCTGTTTCAACATGGATGGCAGTGAATGGGACATAAAAATTCAGTCTGACACATACTTAAGTATACACATGTTCACATTTTAACAACATTTGTGTAGATAGTTGTAATCTGATGGTGAGACGTTAGAAATAGACTGGTGTGGTCCTTTAATATCAAAACAAAGGAATTATTCAATCCTTATGTTGTCTAAAAATCATCTAAATTCACCTGAATCCATCTGAAAGTTGCTGAAGTATTCAGACAAAAATGATGGACTGAATGATGAAACCTGAACTAGTGAGAAAATCAAGCCTGTAAGTTTCCTTGTTTCAGATCTAAAGAATGAACTCGACCCCCTCTGCACTGCAATCATGAGACCACCAGCAGACAGGTGTGCTGAGCTCAGTGACAGAATGGGATTTGAATACACACCTTTCTGTTTACGAGTCATTTCAGTTCTGTCCAATGTTCCTCTTAATGTGCTGACACAATGAGCTGCAGGCCAAGATGGCAACATCGATGCAAATTAAGCAGTTTATGTAGTGTTTGTATTTGAATTTTGGAAGTTCACTTTACTGTTCACAAAGGTTTAAGATATTTCATGTGAGCCTATGTGCTCACTAATCAATGAAGTTGCAGGTAAATGTTTTTAAATTATGTTTTAGTGCATCCTCACTGTATTTAAATATTGCAAGTAATCTGTGTATGTGTGTGTGCGTGTGTGTGTGTTGTACAGTCACAGACAGAGCAGCACAGATGACAGACTGATTTGTGCCTAAGATGTATTTACCTGTTGTAATTTACCGTCAAAAGGATCATAAAATATGAATTGCAAAATAACCACAGAGCTGCTCTCACACACACATATCACGACCGACACACACCCCTGAATCACGGAGACGTGTGTGGATCAGACAACAGAGGAAAGAGAAGGATGGTTAGAGAGGAACTCTGCTGAGGTGCGTGTTCTTTAATTGGGATGAAAATGTTTTAGATTCACGTGAAGTTCTAAACTGATTCTCTGTGGAAACTTAAATTCCAGGGTGATTACTTCATTAATTTTGCTGTTAACTTGTGTTTTGTTGACGTCGTTTCAAACTTCAGCCTCTCCGTTCTGACACATTAAATGTGTTCAGTTTCTCTGTGTTTTTGCATTTCGTTTTGAGAAATCCGGGAAGTGAATCTAAACTCGTAAGTCCTTTACGAACAGACAGATCTACCATGACATCATGTCTGCTGACGTTACATTTTAAGTCATGGCATCATTGCAGTAATCAGATTTGCTTCTGAATTTTCGTCACAGACTCAGTTTCAATTCAGTTCAGTTTTTTAAATTATTTATAAACTGAACTGAGCAACTCTCTGTTTTCTTCATGACTCTGATTAATACTAACATTTTCTCTCTCTTTACCTCTCTTCAACTTCACGTTCTTTCTGCTTTCTGCTCTTAATGCCCGCATGTAGATGAACACGTCAATCAATTCCTCTTCCTTTGCTGACCTCTCTCCCCCTCCTCACCTCTCCTCCTCCACTATTTCCTTCTATGGCATCGCAGACACGTGCCTCTGGACCAACATGGGCATCGTTTTTTTTATGACTTTGTCCATCACCATCCTCCTCCCGTTCCCAGTCCTCATCTTTGTCCTCTGCCTGGGCTGCCAACAGTGGAGGAAGCGGCGATTTGTCTCAACGGCGACAGCAAGTCACTCTGACATCCTCACTTTTAACTCCATGGCCATGCACCTGATAGAAATCTTGGGGCGAAGCCTCCTCATTTTGGGCATCTACAAAATTCTGCCAGAGATGGGTGAAATAGGGATCTGGGTCTCCTCCGTCACCTCCTGCGGACAATCTCTATTTCAGCTCCTCACCTGTATGGAGCACTACCTGGCTGTTGTTCACCCTATCATCTATGTGCGGCTGAGACAGAGGGGTGGAGTCAGGATCAGAAACATCAGTATTGGCTGTGTTTGGTTACTGTGTGTTGGATATATGTCTGTATATTATGTGGGCAGCTTCCTGTTGAACATAATCGTGTACATTATTGTTATTGCATCCTTCTTAATCATCATCTCCTTTTGCAGCATTTCTGTCCTCTGTGCTCTCAAGCGTCCAGGGCCGGGAGAAGGGGGCAGGAACAGAGAGAGGGTGGACCAATCAAAGCAGAGGGCGTTCCACAACATCATGGCTGTAATGGGATTGTTATTTTTACAGTTTGGGGGAAATCTGATCGCCACTGTGGTTTTAAATTTTTTTGCGTTGGTTGATGTGTGTGTGGTAATAATGTTCATGATGTGGACAAACCTGCCCAGCGGTCTGGTGTTACCTTTCCTGTTTCTGCACCGAGCAGGAAAACTGCCATGCTGTAAATACAACACTGAGTCAGGATGAGTGTCAGATTACTGATCTACATGTAAGATGTCATATTCAGCCAAAAATGATTCAACTGTTGAAAAAAATGTTGAAGTTTAGTGTTGAGAAGGTTACGTGAATGATATTCTTTGTATATGAGTGACTATTTGTACTTTGAATGGAGCAACTTGGTTAGAGGACAAGCCGACAGCATAAAAAAAATCAAGGACATGGTTTATTTTCTAATAACCACTGTTAAGCAAAGAACCAAAAATGCTCCCAACGCTTCCACACATCACTGACTGATAAGTAGGGCTGGGTGATTATGCTTCAAATCAGTATCACAATTATTTCAAACTTTGACCTCCATTATGATTAATGAATGATCATTTATTGTATAACTTTTATTACATTGCTGAACGGCTGAGAATTTTTTCCAAATGAGGCATAAAAAAGTAGATTTTACGAAACGACACTGAACTCATTACGATGATGTCACCTTCGCCCAATCCTCATTTTCACTAAACAGTACATGAACACATCACAATTTAACGCACTACAACCTTCATCCCAAACGAAGGACAGGAACAAAATCCCTTATCAAATGCAGTTTATTGGGTCATTTAGTTTAATGCTCAAGTTATGATGAAAGAGGAGCTGACAAAAACCTTGCAAATGTCTTTGAACGGGTGAACTGGTTGTGTTGTGGTAGTGCCTTTGGCTGTGACTTCTGCAGCACGTCTTGCATGCCTGGGGGAAATATCTATTGAATTAACTGACATGAGCAAGATAAAGTCAATTCGGGTTATTTTTGCTTTATTTCCCAGCCCTTATGATAGGTTCATGGCATAAGTTAAAAGAAGATGAGCTCTTCAGCTCTCAGTACGTTCATGTGTGGTTCATCTCTCTGAGTGATTATGTAGAGCGTTTGAAGTTTATAATTTTTGCTATATTTTACTTTCCAGTCATTAAATATTGCAAATTGGCACTGTCTGAGAAAATGGACGACATCAATCATCATGCAGTCATCTCTCTTATCACACTTCTTTATTAGGCTACAAGAGGGGACACTCTCCCAGTGTGGCCTACACGTGGACCTCCTTGCATGATCGACATGAGACAGAGGCCGAGTTGTCCGTTTACTCAGACCATGCTGATATGCAGTTTTTAAGAACTCACAACAAAAATTCCAAAGAAGTTCTGATCTTCAAAGTTGTCCATTAACCTCTTACACTTTCAATGAGGAACTGAATAAAATAAGCAAACACTGAATAAAACTTCCATCAGCATTCATCATACCTACATGCACACACACACAAACACATCCAGTGCACAAGTCTTGCATACAACTTCTGAAAATTTACTTATAAACACATAATGAATAAACACAAAAGTCTGTAATTATAGGATACTGCAACCAGCAGCAAAAATGTTAGGATGCAAAATACTTTGTACTTCTTTGAAAGTTAAATCCTGACTTTACTGTATTTTTGGAAATAAATGAAGTGAAGACACAAAAAACGCTGTCTGGAGTGATGCCTCCTACTAGTCTATGACCAACAGTTGGTAAGTTATGGAAGGACTGTGAAAGCCATGCTCAGCAAAAATGTGTGTTTGTTTCTACAAAGTCTGACCATGTTACACGAATCTATTTAGAAGTTATGTATCTTTTTGTTACAGGCCACTCCCACTGCCACGCCCCCTTCCTGCCTGTGGGCCACAGTTAATCAGGGGCGTGGCAGTGGGAGAGGCCTGTAACAAAAAGGCGCATAACCTCTACGTGGATTCATGTAACATGACCAAACTTTGTAGAAAAAAAACACACACACACACTTTTATTGCTTGTCATTGCTTGCCCTGCCCCTACACTTTATGCCGCCCCCTTCTATAAATCATCAACCATTTGTCACAGACTGCTGGTTGCAGCTATTGCCAATTTGTGGTTTTTTTTGTTTGTTTTTTTTTTTTTAAATCACAAATATAAATCATAACACTTCCGTTCATCAGGTTTCATTTTCCTGTCTGACAGCGTCCAAACACAAACTGTTAAGCTGAACACAGATTGCCCCCAAGATTTTATTGGAGCCATTTTGCACAGAGTGACACTTTCATTGCACAGTGTTTACAGATATTTACAGAACTTGAACAGATGTATAAATAAAAGAAAAAGACGACTCAAACTATTTTTTAAGGAAGAGAAACAAAAATGTGAAATTTTTCACTGTCACGTTGCAGCTTCTGGCCCCAGGTGGCTCTTCATGTGTGTCTTCAGACAGTGACTCTGAGTAAAAGCTTTGTCGCACTTGTCACACTTATAGGGTCTCTCCCCGTTGTGTGTCCTCATGTGGACTGTCAAATAAGTTTTGCGAGCACATGCTTTGCCACAAATGCCACATACAAACGGTTTGTGGCCTGAGTGGATTTTCACATGGTTGTCCAGGTTACTCTTGCGTTTGAAGGACCAGCCGCAGTCCGGGCAGCTGTACGGCGTCTCTCCGGTGTGGACGCGCATGTGAATGGTCAAAGGTCCTTTGGTGGAGAATCCCTTCCCGCACTCGCCACAGTGGTAAGGCTTCTCATTGGTGTGCCTCCTCATGTGGATCTGCAGCTGCTTGCTTGTCAGGAACATTTTGCAGCAGACGTCACACAGGTACGATCTCTCTCTGTTTGTGTGAATCTTCTCGTGTTGTTTAAGTGTCCCGAGAAGTTTGAAACGCCTCCCACACACCTGACAGCCGTGAGGTCTTTCCCCGGAGTGGGTCATCTTGTGGCGGTATAAGGAACTGTGGTCGCTGAGGGATTTGCCGCACACACCACAGAGGTGCGTCTTTTTGTTGCTGTGAGTCCCGCTGTGAACCTTCAACTCTTCTTTCAGCTCAAACGTTTTATGGCAAGTCCTACATCTGTGCAGCTTTTTTTCCTTGTGGAGCTTCTGGTGATTCTCCAGGGACATTTTTAACGTGAATTCATTAAGGCAAACATCACACTGGTACAGTTTGTCCCCTGAGTGGGCAGCTACGTGCTCACTGAGGCTGAGGATGCTGACGAAAGACTTGCCGCAAACATGACAGCCTTCAGTTTTGTGTTCACAGTCAAGATGAGCCTTCAGCGCTTCCACGGACTCTGAAAGCTCTCCACACACTCCGCAAACTCTTCCTGGATCATCCACATGACTCCAGGCATGCTTGACAAACGTGACTTCTGATTGATGCAGAGCTCCGCAGACTTTGCAGAAGAGAACAACTTCTTTGTCTACAGTCTTTGTGGCCTTGACACCAGAACGTCTGCCTTTTTTTTTCTCTGTCTTTGACTGCCCTCCAGAGTCCCTTTCTTTTAGCTTGTCGGCCATCTTGTCTAGTTTCCAGTTGTCTTCACTGTCATTCTCCTCTTCACTTTGCTCCTTTTCCATGTCGTCACTACCATCCTCTTTACTCTCAGCCGCAGAGCCTGCCACAGACGGATCTGATGTCCTATGATCCGCATCATCAGCTTCCTCTGTTTCCATCTCTTGTTGGGATGTTGAGCTGCTGGACAGGAAGACACCCTCCTGAACATGGCTGCTGTGGGGACCAAGAGCAAACATTAAGGAAGGTTCAAAAGTTGCATTTTAATTGTGTGAGATACCACGTTGCTGTAGGTAAAACTACAATGATGGAAAGTTTGAGATCTTCGTAACTCATCAGTGGGTCCAATCCCATCAACAACTTTGACGTGAACTAAAACACCACCTGAGGGCCAGATCTGATTAACAAGCATCAGCATTGGACCTCACTGATGCTCTGGAGGCTGAATGGGAGAAAATCTCTTCAGCCTGTGAGTATGGGTGTAACAATACATCAAATTGTATTAAACCATACGGTACACACATGATAGCTTAGGTTCACAGCATGGTACAGAGAATACACGGTGTAACTAAACACAGTGTAATGGATTAAGACAGCTGAACATAACGTGGAACCAAATTCACATACACCAGTTCCACGAGGGAATCTTAAGCAGCGGTGAGCCTTTGGCAAGTTTAGCACATGCTGACTGAGCTAACACTGTCGACCCGCCTTCTTCTTTTAAATCTTGTAATCATGAGGCTTCTCTATAGACTCTCCAAAGTGCCTGGAATAAACTTCGTGGAGGTTGTGTGACACTCAAAACATTTTATCCATCGTTAACAAGCAGATCAGTGCGGTCACTTTTCAAAATAAAGCACCCTGTGCGTATTGTTTTACTAAATCACCTACGGCAGCCTATGAAAAAATGGATGTGTCAATAGTGTTTTTCTCACCTGTGCCAGGGAGCAAAAATAAAGATAGGGAAGGAGATGGATGCTATGATTAGAATTTAACTCGTACCAAACCGTGAGGTCTAAACTAAGGTGTGAACCGAACTCTGCCTTTGCGTACCGTTACACCCCTACCTGTAAGAGTGGAGGTCATCACAGCAACAGGTTCATGCCCACGGTTTTGGAATAACATAATCAAACATCACATATGGCCACATACTTTTAGCCACATAGTGTACATTTAACCTTTCACAATTACCTTGTTTGAAGCTGGTTTTCATCACATATCAGCCTCACAGAGG
>JAQFJA010000016.1:17198126-17211821 GCA_029874485.1 Naso brachycentron
TTAGATATAATGATGGATAGTTACTGTAAAAAAAATATAAATAAATAAATAAAAAACACAGCACAGTAGAGAGCTGGGTAACAGAGGGTTTTTATGAGGCTGGTCAGAATTTGATCACCTGACAACACACAGGCGGAAAATAAAGTTGAATAAACAAGAAGTGAGTTCTTCGGAATGCAGCAAACTTCCTGGAATGTAAACAGAGTTTGCATAAAGGGAGAATTGACCCTGAAATCCTTTGAAAACAGTTTTTCTTGTCAAACTACATCAGGGCAATTCTTACCTGTTATTTTAGTCTGTTTAATCTGCTGAACTGCTTGAATGGCTGAATTGTTTTAAGGTCGTATTTTACTTCTGAATCTTTTGGATTTTGGCGTCCAGACTCCATATTTTTTAAAATAAAGTCTTTGATAGAAACTTGAATTTGGCCATTTTTACCTGTTTTCCAGTTGCATTACGGGGAATGTAAGATCTTGTTCTTTGCGGGTTTGACCCAAACAGGAGATTTAATCTCAGGATAATATTATATTTATGCTCCTTTAATCTGTCTGTTATATTTTAAATTATTCCATTATTAACACTTTGTCTTTAAAGTCAGAAAATGGTGAAAAGTTATCATCATATTTCAGTTTTGTTTTTGTTTTTTTCTTTTACAAAAATAAACAGATGAAATGTGTTGACTTGTTGTCTCTGTTTCCAGGTTTGTGCTGACTCATCAGGACCTGATCGACCAATCACGGGCCTCCTGTCTTACCTTACCAGTTTAACTCCTGATATTGATCTGACTATTGATCTGTTGTCAGCAAGAGACTGATCATTGATTCTGAACTTGTGATTGCTGCCTGACCAGCCAAAGAACTTCGCTGCTGGAAATCTGATAGACGCTATTGATCACTGATCAAGTGGGTCATTGATTACGCTTGACCTACAGAGAAGCTGCTGAAACAGGAATATTTGTGGAACATAAATCTGCTGAAAAGCAAAACAGAACTAAAGCTTTTCTGATCTAATTAAGTGGATTTCTGCCAGTCAGCTGACACATACAAAGACTGTGATTGGTTAACAGAAAAGGAAACAATCAGAAAAAAATCAAACAGGCCAATCGATGGCAGCATCAGAACTGATCCAGGAAGACAACGACATGCGAACCCATGTGGAAGCAAATGTGACAATGAATGCCCCTACACCACCTCATCCTCAGAGGGTTGCCAACGGTAACCCGGCCCATCTCACCTCCTCGCCATCGCCCTCTGCAGACGCACACGATGGCAAAAAGCAGAAGGAGCGCTGCAAGCTGAGCAGCCTGCTGAAACAGAACCAGCTGATCCACTCACTGAGCAGCGGTCTGAGGAAACACTGCGACTACATCAAGATCGACGTGCCCGAGGAGCGGGCCAACCGCCTCCCCAAGGAGTGGTGGAAGACAGGTGTGGCCTTTCTCTACGCCACGTTCAACCTTGTCTTCACCACCGTCATCATCACCGTGGTCCACGAGAGGGTGCCGGACAAGTCGGTGAGCCCACCGCTGCCCGACAAGTTCTTCGACTACGTGGACCGAGTGCCGTGGGCCTTCACTGTCACCGAGGTCAACGGGCTGATCCTGTGCGGACTCTGGCTCATCCAGTGGCTCTTCCTCAAACACAAGTCAGTCCACAGCTGTGCTGTCGGGGTTTGTGGTATCAGAGGGATTACTCGCAGTACAGCGTAGTTCTGAGACAGAAGAAAAGATGTGTTCAGAAAGCAGGAACTAATCCTGACATGTGGGGGTATTATCACAAAGTGAGATTAGTGGGTTAAGCTGGACATACACTGTACAATTGTCTACATTTTGTTGTATATTCCAACTCCTTCTGTACGAGAAATCGTCTGCGCTGTAAAGCCAAAGCTCATTTACGTGCTCACACTGACAACTGTCAAAGTTTTGCTTGACAGCAGGCAGGAGGGAGCAGAAGACGTCAAAGAAGAATAAAAAGTAGAGGAAGGAGCGTCTGGTAGATCGTGTGGTGGAGCCGGTGCCTCTTATACAGAGGATACATCCTCGCTGCAGCAGACACCGGTTCGATTCCACCCCCCCTCTGTCAATACAGGCTCAGAAATGCCCCCCAAAAAATCTTAATATTAATTTTAAAAAAAAGAAGAAGTAGAAGATATTTATGTAGTAGCTATAATAATTACCAAGCAGATGTGCTGCATTGATAACCTGTGGAGGCGCCGGTGGCTGGGGATACATGGACAGTGTGTGGCTCGATGCGATGAAGCAATTCACCAAAACGACATGCAGAACTAACTTAAGCACATTTCCCATCCATAGCAGGCACCGGCCTCTCAAATAAGGCTTTATTCCCCCTCAAGACGTTTTCATGCATGCAAAGAATGAACAAACCATCTCCTTTCGCATCACCTTTGTCATTTTAATATCCACAAACACATAAATTCCTCCCCAGTAACAACAGCCTCCAGTGCAGCGCAGGTAGCCATGTTGGATCATGATGTGCGTTGACTTACCCACGCAATAATTTTAGTGCACTCCCCCTGGCATTTTGGAGAATACTGCACTGCATGACAGTACAGGACTGACCGTAACCACAAAGGCGAATGTGTTGACATTACTTTTGGTGTGCACCCTCACATGGAGAACTATGAAGCAATCGTAAACAAGGCCTAACGTTACATGGGACAGTGTTCACTCAGGTGAAGTGAGAAAAAAGGCAGAGATCTTGGTGAATCGACTCATGGCTCTGCTTCAACTGCAGGAGAGCAGCCAACCGAAACTGCCGACATGCCAGAAATTCCTCTGATCATCCAACAGCGGGTCGGAGCAGATGATCTGCCCACATTGGACAAAGTTCCGATTCGATCCGACTCCAAAATGTGTCGCGCATCTCAAAAAATCAGCTCAAAAATGGGCTGAAATCGTACCGTGTATGTCTGGCTTTATCCAACTATACGATCAAAAACTTACAAGACTGCGTGAATGGTGCGCTGCACAGTAATCGGCATGTAGCAGTGGTCCCAAAAACACGTAACTCAGGTGCTGCTGATGAGGATCGAGATGTGTTACTACTTACAAAAGCTTTTGCTGCACCTGCCACATGAACATTTCCTCGCAGCGCTCCGTTTGTGCACAACAGAAACAGTCTTTAAGTTGTTTCTACAGCTTCTTATTCTAGATAAGCTGCCTAATTGTATTTTACACAAATGAAATCACTGAGCTGAACAGTAAAACCAGTCTGGTGGCACAGATGTGGAGGAAAAAAAACTTTTTAATTTCACATTTTAGTAAGTAAACGTCTTTCTCCTCAGAGCCATCATTGGTCGTCGCTGTTTCTTCCTCATCGGGACTCTCTACATGTATCGCTGCTTCACCATGTACATCACCACGCTGCCTGTGCCTGGGAAACACATGGTGTGCGCTCCAAAGGTACAAATACACACTTCATGTGTAGACTTCACACCTATCTTTCTCACACACACATTTCATCGTCAGTGAATGATCTCCGGTTTGGTCGTTTCTCTGCAGCTCTACAACGACTCGACGGGCAAAATCTGGAGGATTCTGAGGCTGATCTCAGGAGGAGGTAACTGTTTTCATACATCAAGTTTAAACAAACAGTGTGTGTTAATATTTAACTACGTGTTAGCTCGAAAAGAGACAGTTAACCTCTACCTTCCCCTCACGCGTGCCTGTGTGTCCCTGTGTGTTCAGGTTTGTCTCTGACCGGTTCTCACCTGATGTGTGGCGACTTCCTGTACAGCGGTCACACCGTCATGTTGACGCTGTCCTACCTCTTCATCAAAGAGTGTGAGTACACACACTCCACTGCATCACTGATTTCACTGTGAGCTCTTGTTGAACAGCTGCTGTTTGATTTTCATCACTGGGTGATTTTTAATATTATGATGCGGGTTGATTGGCATCAAATTTGCTGATTATTTGACTCTTAATTTAAACTGACTCTCATGAGAGATTAGAAAATATTAGCACAAATTCAGACATTTGGACAATAAAATCCTAGTTGAAAACAGTAAAAGTCTCGTCCTTAGTCAGTGCTCTTGTCAAATGTATCTTCTCTTATGCAAGGCAACTTTATGAGCAGCGGCTTTCAGAATGAAAGCAGTAAAGTGCTGCACATGCCACATTGAGAGAAATATAACGACAATAAACAGGATTCACAGGATTAAAAATAAACCTGTTTTATGACAAGGTGAAGTTTGGACGCTGCTCAAGCATTAAAGGTCAAATCCTGGAGTGCTGCGTGTGTGTGACACGTGTGTGTGTTTGTGCAGACTCTCCTCGCTGGATGTGGTGGTATCACTGGTTCTGCTGGCTGCTCAGCGCCTCGGGAGTCGTCTGCATCCTCATCGCTCACGATCACTACAGCATCGACGTGGTCATCGGGTACTTCGCCACCACCAGGATCTTCTGGTGGTATCACACCATGGCCAACACACAGGTAAGAGCGCACACACAACACACACACACACAATCTGATCTCTGCTTGCAGTATTAAATGTAAATGTACTTGTACTGCGTATTTCTTGTAAATTCGTGCTGCGTTTTTGCTTTTTTATACTGTTGGTCATTCTGTTTAACCTTGTAGAAAATCCAGACCTAAGACTAGGGCCCGATTGATATATGAAGTTTGAGGAATATGTCGTTACCGATGTTAGGGAGCAAGAAAATTCTGATATCAATATGTGGCCGATATTATATGCCTTTTAAATGTTGTCTGTTATTAAATACTTGTAACAAAGATGTTTAATGGAGACAGGATATCTGACGTTTTAACAAACTTTATTCCAAACATCAGTGCACTGAACAGTAATCACTTCACTTATTAGTTATGAAGTAACAGGCTGCCCCTGCTGGACAATTTATGCAATTACAACATTTTAAATCACTAGTCTAAGCATTTTTTCCAGCCTTATGAAACTGTTTTAATATCCGCGAATATCAGAAAGCATATGCGCCAATCCCGATATATCTGTGATAGGCTTGTATCGACCCATATCAGCAAACCAGTTTACCTACAGTTTATCTATTCAAGTTTGTAATTTAAACAATAGCTCAAAGCCAGCAAAAGTGTGCAGATGACATGTTACACCAGATTAATCTTCACCGTCAGTGTTAAAAAAAACAATGAAAGTCAGTTTAAGGAAGTTTACCTTTGTTTACAAACTTATACTGTCTGCATCATAATGAAAAAACAGGAAAGTGGATAAGTTTCCCTTTTAGACTAAGAACAATGGTTTCAAAAGCAGAACTGATGCACAATCTATTCAAATCTTCTGATTTAACACGAAAACTGCAGCAGGCCCACAGAAACATGATCTGACTCATTTTGTGCAATCTGTCGGGTTGCTTTTGATTAATCTGCTGTTGATCTTTATTCAAATGTATTGATTTCTTTGTTAAAAAAAAAAAAAAAAGAAAAACAGATGTCCATAACCATCTCTCAAAACCTGATCAACTTGTTCATTTATTGTGGATTTCTGCTCAGGCGCTATGTCAAGCTCCCAACAATTATCTGTCGAGGACGTGGTGGAACCCCATCTTCAACTTCCTGGAAAAAAACGTTCAGACGACGGTTCCCATCACGTTCTCGTGGCCGGTGGTGCTGCCGGCCTCCTGCAGGCAGCGCTACAGGATGGTGGACTTGGGGAGGGATGAGTGAGGTGACCTTAAACAACGTTTTATTTATTGAGGAGGCATTTCCAGCTCTGTCCCGCACACTGAGGCAGAGGAGACTCTGAGAGCAGGAGGAGGAGGCCCTTATGTTTACATGATCATGATCACCTTGTATTTATTTATTTGTTTAATTCCCAAAACTGCAGTGAAGCAGTTTATCTTCCTCCTGAATCTGAAGTGATGAGTCTCCTGTGAGAGGAAGGAGGAGGATGAGTAAGTTTACTTCCAACACTGAGTGTAAGACTAACAAAAGGTTTTGACTCTGAGAGTTAAAAAGACTCAAAATAAAGCCACAAATTGTGAGAAAATTAGTTTATTTTGTGTCTTTCGTTTTATTATTTGTAGCTTTCATGACAGGCGTTTCTGTCTTGTTCTAATTTAAAGTTTAAATACGTTTCAAAGTCATAAAAGTTTTTTAAAGGTGCCAGTAAATCTGACTTGTGCTCTTGTAAACCATGAATATTTGATTCCGTCGTGAAGGCACAAGCAGCTGCGACACAAACGTTGCTGTTTGCACACTTGTGAATAAAAAGTTTATCCAGTGACCAACAAGAGAACATCTTAAAAGAGAATTTTCAATGTCCTGCAAACATTAACAGGCGATGCGCTGCCGCTGAAACATGCTAACATGAAGAAGCTTGAGAGAGAATATCTTCACAGGATGGAAAGAAAAACAGCAGAAAATGATCATCTTCTGCTCAGAGCTGCATATCTTTAAAATTCCACTGCCGAAACAAGAACATAAGTTTAGTACCAATGCTAAAATACTTTTTTGTTTTTATATTTGCCAAGCTAAATTTCTTGAATGTTAAATGTTGTAAACACAGCTGTACAAGAACTCAAAAAATGGGCATAATTCTGGTTTAAATTAGTACTATTCTGATTTGAAGAACAAAACAAGAGTCAGATAGTAAATTTGAGCAACTTTTTAGATTATGATTGTGTTTTAAACACCATTGATCAATAGCAAAAAGATTGAGCAATGCTAAAGGACTTTCATCTGGTTAGCAAGCCAACAGCCAAAATGCTATCAGGCTATTGGAGGAGTTTTCTGAGACACAAACACATTTAAAATGATAAATGATGGGACAGAAAAAGGCAGAAACGGAGTCAATCAACAATTTCTTTATGTGAACGCATCTTCAGCAAGACAGCCGCTGCTGTCAATGAGTCATTTGAGTTTGATTTCGGTTGCAACTTATCAGCCCTGGATTTATCAGCCAGCATGTCCTCAAAGCAAAGCTGTATTGTAGAAATGCCAAAAAAGACATAAATGTTTTTGTAAGATTTTAACTTCACCAGATAGTGGAGGGAAGTTTTGTGCTATTAAATTGATGCAGATCACAGTTGGTTCATTACCTTAAACACTTTTTTAAAGTGATGCCAAAAAAGTTAAAAATTTATACATTTAGCATACAGTAAATGTAAATAAACAACCTCCTGAAAAGTAAAGTGACCCATATGTTTAAATATTTAGACTGTTTCTTACAATTTGTATTGTGTACTAGCCAGAAACTCTGACCAAAGCTACATTACTGTCAAGTTAGCATTAATGCTAACTTCTAGTTTTTCAACAGTACTGAAGCTTGTAAATGGTACTGACTTGGATTCAGTTAGCCACACAGTAGCCATAACTGTTGATGAGAAATGACAAAAAATTGGACCAAATATTTAAAATATTAAGATAATTAATATTCTATTAATAGTCTATGATGAGTGAATGAGTGAGACAGCAAGCCAGCTAGTAGCTAGCTAGCTTCTCATAGCTTAACTGCCACAGTGACTTAACATTCCACGTGCCACTTCTGTTGAGTTCTCGTCAGTTTGAGAGTTCAAGAGTAACCTGTATTTACGTATCTCTCTGTACTTGATTATTGTATTGTTTAACTTATGTTCAGACTCAAAATGTGTAGTATCGTGACACTGAGCTCTGTGGTCTGTTTTTGTTTTTTACTGTTGTTTTCTTATGTTTATGTAATTTGTGTACAACTAATAAGTGAAATGATATTTGCCTGTGCACATCAGATTCCACCAAAACTCCTTGAAACTGCTGCTGATGTAAAGTCTGACTCATGAAGATCATCACTCCATAAAACTCCAGTTACTGTAGTGAAACGTTCCATGTTGACTGGAACAAAGTGTCACATTCATGTGTTTGCTTTAGTCAAAAAAAAAAAGGATTACTGTCAATAAAGAGCTGGTTTTGATGATGCGATGTGTTGTCAATAAAAGACAGTCAGCTGAGCTAGCACTGCTAAAGAAAGCAGCCAATCAGAACCCGAATAGGGCGGGTGATGCAAGAAAAGTTGTGAAATGCATAATACTGCCTGTAAGATAGAAATTTTGCGCAAATATTCACGTTCCCCTCAGGATGAATCAAAAATTTTTTACTGATCCACATTTCAAATTATCCATTTGTTTTGTTGAATGACTTTCTGATAAAACCTCAGACTTCATCCAGCAAACACACCAGCACTACATCAGTCAGAAATATACGTTTTATTGAGCCACAAAAATGGACAAAAGACAATTTCTGTTCAGAAGAAACATAATTTAAGACAAGATGGATTTGGGGGACTGAAAAAGTAGTTCAAACTAACTGCATAATCAGACACTACTTAGTTGCTGTCGAGTATCTTTGCTGTCTAATATAAATGAGATTGAACATGAAGGAAATAAGTGTGTGTGTGTGTGTGTGTCACATGTTATCTCTTCACAGGTCTCATGCAGCACTCAGAGTCCAGCTGCAAGAAGAAAATCAAATTATATTTTCAGCTCAGAGGGGTTAACACTCACTTAATACACGCACAGAGAGTCAGATCAGCTACACTGTGTTGCATAATGGGAAGGAAAATCTGTCATATCATCACAGTAGTGGAAGGGGTTTGATGAATCAATATGTTTGCATACCTTTGATATTTTAAATACCTAAAATTTGGAAGCTAAAGTTTTTCCAAAGGTAGCGAATAATTAGATAGTGTTGACGTTTTTTTTGCTAAAGTTTTTTTCCCCGGTAGGTTGTTGTAGTTGCAGTAGTTGAAACAACTAAAGCTGAGGTAGGCAACACCTGGAAATCCAGCTGGCTGTAGCATGAGACTCCTAAGGAAGCAACTCCACTGCACCCTCCCTTTTTTGCTTCAGCTCACGTTTTATTTCATTTGTCATCGCTCTCTTTTAAGTCCAGTTTGCACCAAGGACTCACGATGACACATTCAGCTCATAGCGTCGTCTCCTGTCTCTAAGAAGCGCAGCATAGAGCAGCCAATAGGAACACGCTCTCTCAGAAATGAGCTGCGATTGGCCGAAAAGTGTTATTGTGGGATTTTTGCCCTACGACACTAAAGATAAACTGCCTACCTCAACTTTAAAATGACTGAGTTTCACAAACATTAAAGATGAAGATAAGCCTTTAATTTTAGTATCCTAACCTGACCTGGGGCAGCTTCCTGTGGGCTGCTGGCTCCGCTTCCCCTTCCTTTTACCCTGAAAAAGAAACAGGGAAGAAGAAATTAGAGCTTTCCTGAAAGCAAAGTGTAGACAGTAGATTTAGTATAGTACAGCACATACATAGTTATCCTTGGCCGACCATCCAGGGTAGAGCTGCATGTGAAGCAGCCTCTCCTTATGGGCCAGGTCGTAGTATTTGGACTGTTCAGAGTGTGACAGAGCGTGCCACTGAGACAGAGAGACAGATGGGTTAGTGCGCGACCGGCAGCTTCCTCACACTACACTAGACTGTTAGAGGAAAGCAACTAATTACATAAACTGGGACAAGCTGGCTGCTTCCCCCTGTTTGCAGTCGCTATGCTAAGCTAAGCTAATAGCTGCTGGCTTAATGTCAACATTTAGCCTACTTCCCAAAATGCTGAACTCCAAACAGGACCTAGCTTAACCCCCCTCTGTGTGTGTCAGATTTGAGTTGAACACATCAAACATTTCTTATGTCACAGTTTGGACACCAGTGATTTGATATTTGAGTTCAATTAAATTGGACTTAGATGACACAAATTAAAAACTGAATGGTCAAAACTGAAGCAGTAGAAGCTGAAATAATGCTACTCTTTGTTTCAGGTGTTGGTCAAACTCTGAAAGCAGCAGTGGTATTACTGGTAGTAGTTGTAATACCAAAAACAGCAGTATTGGGACAAGTAGTAGTGGGTGTCACAGGGAGTAGCAGAAGTTAAGATTTTCCAACTTTTAGTTCTTTTATGGGTTAAACTCTACATCAGACCCTGCATTTCCCACAATGCAACTGGATAGTGTCTTTCATACAAACAGAGACATTATCTGTTTGTAACACAGGTTTTTAGTTAAAGGGATACGCCAACTTTTTTTCTTTTTATTTGCCTCCCTCCCGATTTACAGACAAGATAGATCCCATTCTTTCAACTGTGCGTGCAGAAACAAGGAAGAGACGGGCAGAGTTCGTCCACCGCTAATTAGCTTAGCTCAAACACTGGTGGTCAGTGGGAAGTGCTAGCCTGCCTCTACCTAAAGTCATCAGATCAACTTTCCAACAACTCTAAACGGTCCTGTGTGCTTGTTTACTTGTTTTTACTTACCATGTTGTTTTTTCAAGACTTAGATTAGCACTTTATGTAGGACTTGATGTATTTCTTCTTCTTCTTCTTCTTCTCCTTCTTCTGTTGTTTACTGGCAAACACCCGCCCAGCAGTTTACTTCCTGAACGTATTCGATTCTAAAACTACATAAAGTGCTAATCTGTGTCAAAAAATAGCATATCGTGGTAAATAAACAAGTCACAACATGCACACGTGACTGTTTAGAGTTGTTGGAAAGTTTATCGGATTACTTAAGGTGGAGGCAGGCTAGCATTTCCCTTTGACTACCAGTATTTAAGCCAAGCTAATTAGCGGTAGGTGAGCTCTGCCCATCTCTTTGCTGCTAACGCTTGCATAGTCAAAAGAACGGTATCTATCTTCTCGTCGGGAACTCAGAGGGAGGATTTGGCGTGTCCTTTTAAATGTGTGCCACCTCGGTGACCCAGACAGGTGAGATAACCTGATGACATTACAGTGACATCATTGGGGCTTGACAGAGCTCACTATCTCACCCTGCGACCCAGGATGCGGTTGATGGCGGCGCTCTCTCGCACTCGTCCCTCCTGCAGCACTTTGTTTCTCATCTCCTTCATGTAGAGCATGAAGGCGTTCAGAGGCTTCTTCACAGGCTGCCTGCTGCTGAGAGCGAGAGACATGCACGACACACAGGGACACAAAGAGAGAGAGGAGGTCATCCTACTGCATTCACTGTACTACTACAGTACTACTGCATAAACACCAAGACATATACAGCATAGGAATAGTAGATATTGTAGTAGTAGAAGCATAAGAGGTAGAGGCAGCAGTAGTATGAGTGGTAGCAGAAGTAACAGTACTCCTTGTAGGTGAGTACTGCTCAGTACTGTTTAAAGTAATACGGGTACAGTACTATGTTAGTGCTATTTTTAAAATATATAAAAACATCCGGATCTACTTGAAATCATCAGGCACTTACCTGGTGATACTGTTGCCATGGTGACATGAGTGCGACCTGGTGTGGGCATCGGCCTGTCGGGCAGCAGGTGCACTGATTGGTTGGCTGTACGGTGAGGAGGGAGGGAAGTGTCTGTCGCTGTAGAGGAGGAGGGGGATGAGAGGATGGACAGATGACTGCAGAGAGAAAGCAGAAAAAATCCAGTTGTAGTTTACAGTATTTCCACTGGAGGGCAGCCTACATAAAGAGTTTATGATGTGATATTTAGGATGACCTTATACAGTAATAATGTTATACATAATTTCATATTTTATATGTCTATTGTGTTAGGATGTCCACATTTCTATAATGTGGCGCTCCTTGTTGTTATACCAGGAAGAGGTATCATTATCAGAAAAAGTAACTGCAGTATCAGTTGTAGTCGGAGTATTAATAAAAGCTGCTGCACGTTTAAGTACTTGATTGTAACAGAGAGAGGCAGCAGCTCGAGGCTCTCGTCTGTTTTCCCTCTCAGCTGTGTTTTCCTCTCAGTTTGGGATGGCAAACACACCGACAGGGGCGTTAAAATTACACTACTTTGTGCACAACACACACACACACACACATACACACACACACACACACACACACATTAGACATACGACCTGGGGCAAGTGAACCCTGCAGACTCTCTTACATTTAACACTGATTGTGTTAGAAGGGGAACATATTGGCTTAAAGGGATAGTTTGACAACACACACACACACACACACACACACACACACAAACTCACAGCAGCAGCTGTCTGAGTGTGTGATGCATTATTTCGCCCCCTGCTGGTTGTATTTAGGTACTGTCCTTGAGGTGGACACCAGTCAAACACCTGAGGTTCACCTGAGACAAGAGAAATAAACGAAAAAGAAAGAACTTAGAGTGTGTGTGTGTGTGTGTGTGTGTGTGTGTATGTTCATCTGATATACAAGGTAAATTTGGTTGTGTTACCCACCACAGCTCGAACCTGCAGAGTTATGAGTCAGTCTGCTCATTGATCCAGTCTCCTGAAACAAGATCAGTTATTCGATCGGTTTACTCCCACTGTCACAGGAGATCAATCAGTTTCGTATAAATGTTATAAGATGATGAATGGGTGATTACTAAATTGCTAAATAGTATTACTGTGCAGACTTTAATAATAAACTGTGTAAAATCAATTATCACGTGACGGAAAAATATATAAATGTTTTAGAAAAATTCCTATAATTATATTGCACACAAAATGCAGATTGAAATGCTTTACAAAATAATAAAGAAATAAATATCTTTATTAAGAGGGATGAACAAAAACAACTAGAAAAATAACATCAAAAGTATAGGAATAATATTAAAAACATTATATTAAGTATATTTATAGACTGAACAAAAGTAGAAATAATAATATAAGGTTATAAGAATTTAACCAAAAGTAATGAGACTCTTAAAATTATACAGTATGACAAAATAAATGATAGAAAAATAGTAATTAAGATACGTGTTTATGATCCAAATAATAATCATTTTCCTTTTTAAAACGTTTAACACAAAAGACACATATTAATAATGAATACTTACTGTGCTGCTGGACATCTGCTCCCTCTGTCTAAATCAGTCAATACTAGATTTAATGATGAACTTACAGTAAAATTGTTATATTTTGTTTAAGTAAGACAGACTAGTGAAAGAAAGACAGAGCCGACTGTCAGATCAGAACAATAAAGACTTGTGGGATCAACCCACTGAAAGCCTCCCACAAGCCTCCAACGCACACACACACACACACACACACACACACACGTACTCACACACACACATACTGTCATGGGCTCTTTCACTGCTGTTGCTCTGATTTCTGAATTTCAGGTTTGTATATTATTTTGTCCACCACATTCATTTAAATGAGGGTAGACAAAATAACAGAAACGCCACTTCAATTCAACAGCAGCTCAGAAGGGTCAAACAAAAAAATGAAAGTGAAACACATTACACATTAAATTAAATTGTACATTTACTGACTCCATCACAGGTAAAAATCCTGCACAAAGTACAAGTACATCAGTATTGTACAGGTGTACTTTGATCACCAATTTGTCTTTAACTGTCTGTCAGCTGTTTGCCGCTCAGATGGTCGTGTTCCGAAAACTTTCACAGCTTGAGTTGTGTCTGAACAGACAAACAATGAGGTGAAAGACGCTTAAAGATTTGTGAAACACTCCACTGATGATTCAACGCATGATGCAGAGTTCTAGAGTTTTAAAGCAGTTTCAGGTGTTGTTCACTTTATGATTGGTGTCTTGAGATGACATCGTTATTAGTGTCACGTGTATTTTTGTGATGTTTTCCAATTGAATCACACTTACTGTCATCCAACTGAAAGTATATTTTTGTGCTGAGATAAACAATTTTTTGGTTTTTATCCCTGAGATTTATGAAAGCATTCATATTCAGATATTTTATATTTAATACATAATATGAAGAATGTGCCTGAAGTCACAGC
>JAQFJA010000016.1:17277006-17289749 GCA_029874485.1 Naso brachycentron
GTGAAAATAACACATTGTAGGTTTAAAAAAAAAAAACACTGTGTATTATTATTATTATTGAGTTACTAATGGTGTGTGTGTGTGTGTGTGTGTGTGTGTGTGTGTGTGTATGTGTGTGTGCATGCATATATGTGTGTTGTTTTTCTCAGGTTCTTCAGAAGCGTCCTGGACTATGTGACATCTTGCAGATTAAAGCTGAAGGATTCTGCTGACCTATACACACACACACACGTTTGTACAGCTATCTTTGTGGGGCCTTTACATTGACTTTCATTCATTTGTACATTCTAACCCAAACCCTTACCCTTACCCTAACCTTAATCTAACTAAAATTTAATATTAAAGTTGTGGGGTCCAGGATTTTGTCCCCACAAACATTGTCAGACTCCATATGTAAGTAAAAATTCAGATTTCAGACCCAACACATACAGAAAAGTAAACACAAACACACAACCATCTGTTTGTAGTTCTACATATGCGATGACCTTCATTATTGGTATTCAGTTTATGACCCTAAAGCTGATTTTACAGACACACAAATTTGCAGCACTGCAGAGATCTGTTAATTAATGCTGTCAGAAAAACTATGCCAGCCTGTGGGAGGCAAAAAAGCAGTTTAGTGGATGAAGTAAAGACGTCGTAGTTGCCGAATACGATTACTCTGCAGCCAGGGTTAAAGAAAAGAAACGACCTATGTGTTGACTCTCTTAGGTGTGTGTGACACAGTTTGGTCATCTGGACAGACACCAAACCTTCAAAAACCCTCAAAGAGTCTTTGGAAAAACAACCAGACAACATGTCCTCACTTATAATCTGACCTCACACTGGTCCTCACAAAGGTAGATGCACAAGAACACACATGCACATACAAACAACTGAAAACCCCTTGAAAACATCCCTGATGAAAACATGAACAACTCTGTCATTTAGTTCATAAAGTGTTCAAACATAGAGAATATGAACTTAATTATTGCTACTGACTTTTAAGGTGGAAATGCTAATCACAGAGTAATGTCCGTGTTCCTCCAGACACAATTCTGAAGAGCTGAGATGTCCAGCACCAACTAAAACCTCCCATCATAATTCTGTATTCTGTCTGAATCCCTGAACTTGAACTTATTTTTACACTAACTTGAATTAAAGTGCCCCCGAAATTCACTTGTCTTTTTTCCACGGTACGAAGAAAAGTCTTTATTTCTCTCATCTCAAGCCCTTGAATTTCTCTAAGGTTCAAGTTTGCCTAAATTTTTCCTTTAAGAAATACTTAACTCCTTGCTTTAAAAAATACCAAAACCCTCTTTTAAATGTTATTCATCACATCTTCATTCCCTCTTACAATAACCACACTGTCCATTAGTAAACCTTTATTTTATCTTACCTTTACCTAAACTGCCCCACTGGTATAGAGATAAAGGATGAGTCAGAAAATTAGTGTCAAGGATGTCTGGGATCCATTTATTCCACCTTAAAAAGCCATAAATTCTTGACCTGATGAGAAAAACCTTTATTCTTGCCCCTAAGAGCTTTAAGAGCTTCACACTTAAAATGAGCACAAGTACACAAATGCACAAATACTATATGTTTGCACAACTCACACTGACTTACACACCAAAGACATCAGTCAGTCAATCAATCAATCAGATGTGTTGGACTTTTTGATGGGAAAGTGAATCAATCATTTGTCTTTCAAAAACTTTGTTAATGTTGAGGTAATAAATATTTTTCTGTCCAGTTTTCACGACTTTGTGTCATTCATGAACCACCTGCTATTACAGAAAGTGAATTGACTTCAGACACTGGACTGTCCTGCTGTTGTTCCAGACGGTGAACTTACCACAGACACTGGACTGTCCTGCTTTAAATACAGACAGTGAACTAACCTCGGACACTGGACTGTCCTGCTTTGATTACAGACAGTGAACTAACCAAAGACACTGGACTGTCCTGCTCTAAATACAGACAGTGAGCTAACCTCAGATGCTGGACTGTCCTGCTTTTATTACAAACAGTGAACTAACCACAGACACTGGACTGTCCTGCTTTTATTACAGTGAACTAACCACAGACACTGGACTGTCCTGCTCTAAATACAGACAGTGAGCTAACTTCAGATACTGGACTGTCTTGCTTTTATTACACACAGTGAACTAACCACAGACACTGGACTGTCCTGCTCTAAATACAGACAATGAACTGACCTCAGACACTGGACTTGCTCATGGACTTGTGTCTTTTATGGAGCCGTGACGTTTAACTTTCATGAATGCAACATAAACTCAGTTCCTCTCAGGCTCCGCCCCCTTGCCCAAATTAGGTTCTCCCAGCTGCTGGCTTCAGGTATTCCAGTATGTGTGTGTGTGTGTGTGTGTGTGTGTGTGTGTGTGTGTGTGATAAAACGGGCTGAGATAAAGTCCTGCAGGACGAAGTTCAAGTTCAGAAGTCCTCCTGAGCTGTGTGTTTGGCCTGTGTCTGTGGGAGTGGGCGAACAAACGCTCTTTAACTACAGTGAGAGAGAGCATGTGATGTCAAGTGACGGCCTGAAAATGTGTGGATGTTTTGACTAGTTAAGTGTGCATGTGTGTTTGTGTGTGTGTCATGGTCACCATGGTTTTCCTTCGACGGACAAAACTGATTCGCCACCTGCTGCTTATGGCCATGTTGGCTCTGCTCCTCTTCATCAGCTCCTTCTGGTTACGTGAGTTTCCTCCATCACTGTCAGGTGTGACTACATGTCAGCCATGTTGGCTCCACCTCTCTTCCTGTGTCTCTCACTCATTGGCTCAACGTGTTTTCATGACACTGTGTTTTATTCATACTGTTGGTTGTACCGTATCATGTTGAACATTGTTCCTGTGTCAGTTCTTTGTGCCTAGATCATCACCTATAGCAATAACAGTTTCTGACACTTTACGACACTCCGCCTCACACACCACAACAAATATCAGTAATTTGATGAAACTGGTCCATATTTTATGGGGTGCTTGTTGCTAGAATTACCTGTAGCAGATAGTTAGCTCTGTTAGCCGTGAAGCTAGCTGGCTCTGCTCACAGTGATGAGGAACATTTGTGTTTACATCTTTACTGTGACTCAATATAAAGTTTTAAAATGGTAACAAGTTTTTTTTCTGTCCACAGCTCCGGGTGGAGTCAGAGACTGTGGCAGTGTCTGGCAGCCATGTTTGAGTGTTTACCACCAAACAGTAGGACTAACGCACAAACACACACACAGAAATATAAACAGATATAATAGTTAAAAAGCTATTTACGAGAGTTTTTTCCCTTTTAGCCTGAGCCTCCCTTGGCCCCTTGGGACTGGGCAGAGCCTGATGGAGTTGGGCCTGTCCTCCACGAGTGTCCTGGCCAATCGTTTCAGGCCTGGCGTCTGCTCCAATATTTAAAATCCAGTCTGGCAGAAGCTGATGACGTCCTGCTGGAGCCGTACCTACAGAGCTGGGATCAACTGCTCAAGTACACACACACACACACGCAAATACACAAAGCTGAGTTTGAAGCAACTGCCATCAGCTGGTTAGCCTAGCTTAGCATAAAGACATGAAATTTGGGGAACAGCTAACCTGGCTCTGTCCAATCCAACATTTGTTCTGACATAAAGTCAAAAGTGTGACACCGACATTTCATCTCTTGACTGGAACTATTTACTTCCTGGTGTCTTTGCTGGGTGCCTAGCAGCTGTTTAGAGCAAACAGTACAGTACATAATCCCCCATAAAACTATAATTTACATACGAGTTTTTGTCAGTTTGTGGAAGCTTTTGAGGTGTTTGGCGGTTGAATTTCTTACCATTGTTCAGAGCCTGGCTAGCTGTTGACCCCTTTTCCAGTTATGCTAAGTTTACCAGCTCTTGGCTGTAGTTTCATATTTACCGCACAGATATGGGTTCGGTATCAATCTGAATATCTGACTCTTTACAACAAAGTGAAAAGCTTTTTCCATAACTGCTGCGTAACATGGTTGTCTCAACAGAAGTAGGCCTACAGGAATGCTGACACATTTATTTGTGAAGAGATAACTCTCATAGTTGGTTCTCTTCTTTCTCTTGATTCAGTTTCATGGAGTCTCTCGGGACGATGGTCAGTCTCTTTTCTCAGAAGGTGAACGAAAAGATCATATTGATACGAGAGCTGTCACTGAAACACAGTGTGGAGGCTCATGGGAAACACCAAACTCCAGCATCATATGGACTGAAAGATGGGGTAGGCTGAAAAGAGTGTCACAAAAACTGGGCTTGATGACATTCAGTTATCTAAAATTCTTTGTTTCCCACTCGAGGCGTATCGTTCAGTTCAATCTATGGTGAAGGCGGAGCTTCAAGCAGGCATGGTCGACTTCTCCCGTCGCACAGATTCAGGCTGCAGGACGCTGCTGCGGTTGCATCGATCTCTACTGTGGCTGAAGCTGATGTTGGAGGGTTTGGCTGAAGGACCGGACGCAGAGGGACGATACAAAACACCAGGAGAGCTGAGCAGGTAACAGCATCGCTGAGAGGCTGTGGTGTGTTCAAGGTCCAGTCACACAGTCAGACAACAGAGGAACTACTCTGGTTTACTTTCTTTTAGTTAGAGCCAATAATTCACTGACTGATCCTGTTCAGTTCACAAACAGTGCATCAAGCATTTTGTTCAGGCCCTGTTAGACTCTGCAGCGAGACAGAGTTCATGTTGACCTTAAAAACAGGAAGTCTGTCGTTGTGTCCACTAAGACAGGGAATGTTTGTGAAGCCCCGCCTCCTCATGACTGTTGCTAACCTCTCCAGAATCCTTGTCACACTTCATACTTATTTTGCAGTGGTAATAGGGGCAGTTTCACCCTTGAAACAATGCATCTTTGTTTTCAGACAGAAGAAGACAAAAGCAGCTTCTCACATTTTGGCTAATGACCCCTGAGGGAGGATTAGCCAAAATTAAAGACATTCTCATCTGATTATTGCACCTATAAATATCTCTTAGGTTTAAAAAAAAAAAAAAAATACTGTACCTCAATTAGGGCCCAACTGATAGGAGAATTTTGGGGCCGATGCAGATACCAACATTAGGAAGCGAGAAAATTCTGATGTATATATGTATCATCAGAATGTGGTTAGGTCACAGCTGATATTTTCAGCCTATATTGACCTACTGAACATATATCTGTATTAGCACATATGTTTTCTGTTATGCACTGATATGAAAACTGGTTTTTAGGCTGGAAACAATGCTTTGACTATTGACTTAAAATTGTGTTTAAAATTGTAGTTTGTTATTAAATAACTACTAATGGTTTACTGTACAGTGCACTGATGTTTGGAATAATGTTTAGCAAAATGTAAGATATCCTGCCTCCACATGTCTTTGCCACAAGAGTTTGTTAACCACATTCAGCAGATATTATACGTTATCAATCATATACATCCCACATCAGAATTTTCTTGCCCCATAATATCGGTATTGGCATCGGCCCCAAAAATTCCATATTGGTCTGTCCCTAGAGGTTTTAAAATACTTGTGAAAACGATATGTATGTATAATGATATATAAACATCAGTGCACCGAGCAGGAAACATTTCACTCATTAGTTAAGTGGACTGCCCTCTGCTGGATAAACTATGTAATTACAACATATAAAATTGCTCAGCAAGAGGTTTTTTTCTGCCTTACAACAGTTTTAATGTGAGTGCATATCATGGAACATAAACAGTGACACATATATACCTGCTACGGGCAAGTATCGGCCAATAATATTGGCAGACTGATATATCAGATAGGCTCATATTACAAATAAAACAACACTCATTGTGATTGTTTTATCCAGATTGCCTGCTCTCTGTCTACTTTTCACCTTCTCCTTTAGGGATGCCTACAAGGTAGCGTTAGCCCCCCACCACCCATGGATGCTCCGTCAGGCTGCAGAGTTCGTCTTCCTCGCTCTCCCAGACAGACAATACTTCCTGGAGCTGGTGTGTGTGCACAGCCAGCAGGAGGCCACGCCCATCCTGCGCATCATCATCCATGCACTGACGGTCGTGCACATGCAAACTCAGCGAATCCTGGCCGAACATAACATGCTGGAGCTGCCCTGAACAATGCACCTCAACGTGTCGAAGGTATGTAAGAAAGGAAATGTTTTTAATCTATGCAAAAAACACATTAAAAGGTTCACAGGTTGTTGTTTATTTTGGTCACATATATGTAGCAAAGCAAACAAGGCTCAAGTTTTGCGGTGAAGTTCAGTATGGAAGCAGTCTGCTCTTGTTTTTGCTGCAAAAGTCAAAAGTAAAAACAGAATATTTGTGGTTAAGAGCTGAATAACAACTGTTGAGAAAAACAAGCACTTTAAGGCACCGTATGCTGCATTCAAGACCAAACAGGAGTTTAAAGTTTTCCGATGTGACATGTACCAAAACATTAACAGTAAATACAAACTGTTTTCAGACCTATTTAAATTTTCTGCATTTTGTTTCAGACTTCAAGCAGTGGAAGGGAGGGATGACAGGCAGCACAGACCTAGTTCAACTTCAGTCACTCCAGAAAACTGTTCTTGCTTTGTCATAGCGGAGTGTGTGTGGAGGGTGATGAGAAAAAACAGAAATGAATCCATCAAAATGAGTCTGACACAAAAATTTGCCTGAAAACGTAATGTATGCACTGCGTAAAATAAATGAGTTGTTACAGAGTTTGAGGGTTGATTAATTCCCATCTTGTCCTAAATGCAACATTAAAAACAGATGATTAAACTGTAAAAGTGGAATGTGAAGAAAAAAATACCCCAAAACATTAAATTGACTAAACAATGCAAGAACTCAGGTGAAGATGCTAGAAATATATATATCTGTAGTACAAAGTTTAATCTTCACCATATACACAACAAAGTTTAACAACTTACAATATGATTCCAGAGACGTTTGGTCGCTGTGTAAATTGTCAATAAAAACAGAGTTAATCACTAACAAACAAACTGTTTACACAGTGTTTCTGAGCTCATGCAGTGACATCCTTTACTCAATCGTGTTCACAACAAAGTCAATCTCTCTTTTGACAATGAGCCTGTTCACTATTTTCAGTCTGTAGTTGCTCCTGTCACAGCGTGTTTGAAACATGTCACTGCATCAACTTAGGAGTAAACAAATATTTACAAACATCAATGGAGCTGATGAGGTCAAATATCAAATATTTTGTCATTGCAGTTTTCAGTAAAGGATTAACAAATGGTCACCTTCTGTTTCATTTATTTTACACAGCGTCCCAGCTGTTCTGGAATCATGAGCTTTAAACAGTAAATGCAACATGATGTACAGCACAACTACACTACGTCTAGCAAAAACTTTGGACGCTGTCCCACAAACATACTGTAAAATTGGCTCACAGCACAAATGTCAGTCCAACCCAAAGTTTTCTGAAACTCGAATCATTCAGGTTGACTCAGTCTCATCAGTTGAATCTGTCTTTGCTGTTCAGTGCGAAGATTTGACTATTGGTTCTGTCTGAAACACTTCTGCCTGTGAGAGTTAGGTAAGTGTGTTTCTTTGTCATCTGTGATGTAAAAACATCAGATGTCCACACAGAGAAAGTCAGAGAAAGTCACAGTGCGTCCTTGCTTATAGTTTGCAGGACATATTCTGCAGGTTGTTGTGCAGTTTTTCTCGAGAAATGTTTTTAAACTTAAACAAAAGAAGCAAAGGTTCTCAAAGGTTGTCTGCTAAAGTTCTACAAAGTGATAAAAGATTTCAACCAGCGACTTTGCATTCAAAGGACTTGTTCAGACTGCCAGTTCAAGCTGGGTTTTTGGCATATCCAGACTGATTTTATTTTAAGTCTGAACAGCAAAAACCACGTTAAATACAATTTTTGCAAATTAGATCCAAACCACATGGTAAAGTGGTTTGAAATGCGATTCCAATCGGATTTCTACAGACGCGTCTTCAGTCTGGACGCCCCGCTCATTCAATTCAGATTTGAGAGTGCCTTTTGTGTCACTCCACGGATACTGTTTACCTGAATGAAGTGTCTTGACGGACAAGACGGGGTGCTGGACAGCCAAAGATCCTGACAAATGTCCCGCAGCACACTGTAAAAATCTGCTCGTCAGCTTTCATCATCAAATGTCTCAAGGATGACCTGCTCCCACTGGTCGCTGCTTTGCGGACAGCGCCAAGTGTTTGTAAAGCTGCACTACGAGACACAATACTAACAGCTACGTCTTCACCACAGTAACTCATCCAGAAAGATCGATACAGAGTAGCAGTGGGTGGGTGGGGATAAAAAAAAAAAAAAATCAATTCTTAGATGCATCACGATTCTGAATCGATCCAACAACATCCAAAAATCAATTATCTAAATAACGTAAAATAGACGAAATAAAAAAGGCGCAAAGTGGAAGTGCAGCACACTGCGCACCCTGACCCTGGCAGTTTACAGGGAGCACATAAGAAAACAAGAAAGATGGCTGACGGCGAGATCTGACCAGTGCCCAGTGGATTAAAAGCTAGCCTTTGAAAGCACTTTGGCTTCTACAAAGTGAACTGGACAAGAGCCTCGCTGTATGTCAGCTGTGTCACGCTAAGATAAAATCAAGATGCATCAACTCAAGATGCATCTTGATGCATCAGTATTCATTTTGTAGTCTAATCGTAGGTCCCTGAATCGTTAACTGCCTAGAGGTCGCAACCCCTAGGATAGAGTGGTGATGTCTTAATGTAACAAATCTATCTGTTCTTTAGCAAATGACAGCGTGGACACTCGGTCCTAAATACACGATTTTAGAAATCAAACAGATTTGCCTGCACTCTGAACAAGGCCAAAGAGTGACTGAAGAAGTTTACACATCTGAGCAGAGGTTTGATGCTAGTTTACTTAGTGTTGTGGAGAAATTTCGTTCAACATCACAGAAGCATTGGGGTTAGATGAGTTTTGAGCACCTCAGTCATCACGTTTCAGACAGGACAGGTTGATTGAACCTTTCAGGACGAGGAAGCGTTCAGTAACGTGTTCTCTTCGCTCTGGTGGCTCTTCATGTGCGTCTTCAGGCAGTGGCTCTGAGTGAAGGCTTTGTCACAGACCGTGCACTGATACGGTCTCTCTCCGTTGTGGGTCCTCATGTGGACTGTCAGGTGTTCCTGGCGCGAACACGCTTTCCCACAAATCGCACAAACAAAGAGTTTGATGCCCAGGTGGCTCCTCACATGGTTGTTTAGGTGAGTCTTGCGTTTGAAGTGGCGGCCACACTGCAAGCAACCGTACGGCGCCTCGCTGGTGTGGACGCACATGTGAGCCTTGAGCATGCCGTTGGATAGAAAACGTTTGCCGCATTCGACGCAGACGAACGGCCTCTCGTCGCTGTGTGTTTTAATGTGATGTGTTAAGCTGTAGCTTGAGTGGAAGGTCTTGCAGCAGATGTCGCAGAGGTATGGCCGCTCTCTGACCGTGTGAATCTTCTCATGTGCCTTCAACGTGCTGGACAGTTTGAAACGCTTCCCGCAAACCTCACAGCCGTAACGTCGCTCCCCCGAGTGCGTCACCTTGTGGCGGGTGAAAGATCGTAGGTCGCACAAAGTTTTTCCGCAAACATTGCAATGGTACCTGTCTTTACTTACATGCGTCTTCCTGTGAGCTGTGAGCTGTGCCATTAGACCAAATGTCTTCGGGCAAAAATCACACTTGTGTGGTTTTTCTGCCACATGGACCCAACGGTGAACACTCAAGCTGGACATGCGAGCGAAGGTTTTGGTGCAGACGTCGCATTTAAACGGTCTGTCTCCTGTGTGTAGAGTGGTGTGGGAGCTGAGGCCAGCTAAGGTCATGAAAGATTTCCCACAGTATAAGCAGTCATGAGTCTTTTGATAACTTCTAAGATGTTCTTTTAACTCTTCCACAGACCCAAAATGCTCTCCGCACACTCCACAAACATGCTGTGGCTCCTCCACATGACTCCACGCGTGTTTGATCAGGCTGCCCAGTATTTTGTACCAAACTCCGCAGACTTTACAGTGCTTCTTACTCCCCATCAGCCTCCCTGGCACCACAGATGCTCGGCCTTCTCGCTTCCTCCTCAGCTTTGATGACTGCAGCTCAGGATCAGGATTCCAGTCGACGTCTTCGTCAAACACCTCACCTCCATCTTTACCCTCGTAATCGCTGGAGTCTGCAGCATCTTCATCACCTGCTTCCTCCGTTTCCATGTGCTGTTGGTTTGATGTCAAGCTGCGGGATAGGACGTCCACCCTGTTTGTGAGGGGCAAAAAATGTAAAATTTCTGTGTTAGCAAGTGTGTCATTGAAATTTTCAGTGTTAAGGCCTTTACACACCGCGTGAGTGCGTTTTTTTGTTATTAATTTGCACGTCAATAATAATTCATGAACTGCTAATTGGTCAGGAGTACTTTCGTACAGAATCAAACAGAAGCCGGCCTTTTATTTTCGGCAGTGAGATTAATTTTTCTTGCACACTGCAAACAAGCATCAACCAAACACGATGGTTTTGCAGAATGAACATCACGTCCGTCTCCTACAAGAACAGCATCAACAATGGCTCAACAGGTCGTGTTAACCAAATATTTTCCATCGCTGACTTTTTTTTTTTAGTTACAATGATGGAAATTTTTGAAGGCCGTCCATCATTTTGACATATTGTGATTTATACCCCTGTCCAGGTGGTGGCAGGTGTGTCAAATTAATTAGCTAATGACTAGAATGCCGGTGTCCAGTGTAGCAGCAGAGTGTGCTTCAGGTTCCAGAACAAAATTAGAAAGGCGATGGGAAGTTGTCTTTCCGAGAGAAAAAACACAAAATCTGATGACCATCGCCTCTGCAGCGTTCACACTTAAATGTAATGGTCTAATTTTGTAAAATTGCGTTGTTTATTTACCAGTTTATACACAGTGGCACAATGGTTTTGGTGGCCTCCGATGTTACTGTGGGAAAATCATTCATCTGCTTAGTGTGATGTTTGATTAAAGACAAGCATGTGCTGTATTTAACACAGTGTGCAAAGTGTGTCTACATGAAAAGTGAGCGCACGGTTGTTGTCAGCTGTTGAACCTTTAAAGTCTTAATCTATAGGTTGGTATGTTTATTTTATTAAAGTAAAAATGAATAATCAATAAAATGTATTTTTAAAAACAGTCAAGAATAAACAAGTTCAAAAATCAAAGAATGAAAACTATTACGTCTCATCGTTTTCAAAATTAAAATTAATAGTAATAAATTATTATGGATTTTTTTTGTCCGTGTCTGTCAAAATGAAGGACAATCAGAAACCCAACGCAGCCTCTGAATGGCTCAGTCTCAATCTCAGTCACAGCACAATGTTACAGCATCTATGTGATTATTAACAGCCACCGCCCGTCTGTCTGTGCCGATGCTTCGTGCCTGCTGGGCGACAGCGTCCGTCCTCGGTAGCGAGAAGCAGGAAGCTCTGCTGTGGTGAAGTGAGCTGTCAAAACTCTTGCAAATTCATACCCCTTTGTTTCTGTCACAATTCATGTTGCTGCCATCGTGAAGCGTTTTGATCCGAGAAATCTGCATCCAAATTTGCATTTTCGTGATGTTAACTCATCACACACCCAGTCTGTAAAGGCCATATTTGACCATTAAAGGCTGCTTTAGAATTAAATTGTGTTTCTCTGGCAGCACTTTGGACCCATTTTGTTTTATTACTGATGCTTTACAGTGTTGGTGACTTAGTGTTGCAGTGAGTAAAGGTGGGTCACTTCATCTATAAAAATATTTGTTGGTGATATTTTGGATAATTTAGTTCATGTAAAAGTTAAATTATTCTTCTTTGAGATATAGTAAAAGTAAAAAGAGGTAAGTAAAAAGAGGTAGGAAATGGAAGTACTTGTGTACAGTATAAATACCTAAAATGTAGTAACTGAAAGTAACTGAATAAAAGTACTTGGTTACGTTTTACCATTGAAGTCATTTAAAGGCAACACACAAGGAATTTCAAATAAAACATGTTTGTGTTCACACTGGAAAACATTCTGCGGCTCCATATTTTGGCTGTTGAATAAATATTTTTGATGAAGTTCCCTGAGGTGTTGCAAATTATTGGCTGTATAAGTTAAATTAATATCTGGTTTTCGAGCTAAAACACTAAGAAGACAGAACAAGTTTCTGCAAGATTTCACATTCGAACATGAAAATCAGGTGTTTGTTGCCATCAGCTGACACTGACGCTCTTCTTGTCGTACCTTGAGCTGAACGTGGCTTCATCACTTCTGATCAGAGAATCAGGGGTGGCCTCATCGATTTTCGGTAAAAGCTGAAGATCCTCCTCCTCCTCCTCCTCTCCTGTCTACAAGAGATGGTTCCAAAATTACATTTATGAGAAAACAAGTTTTTGCTTTGACAAGAAAAAAAAAAAGACTAAACATTAAAAGTAATGGTGGCTTGTTTAGAGCCGCTCCATTAGTCTGATTTTAATTTCAATTACAACTTTAGTTTTCCTTGATTTTTAAAAGATAAATGAGAAAATAATTTTGTGCTACACAATGATACAAGGTCACAGCTGCAAGAACACTCTTTACAATGCAGTAGCATGTTTTAATTTTTTTTTTTGTCGTTGTTGAAATAAATTAATGTTTTAGTTGCATTGTATTTATTTTCATTGATTTCTTTGTTCTTCAGTTCAATTGTATTTAACAATAAAGACAGCAGCGTTTGAAAAGAAACAAGTGTTAACGCTCAATAAATTCATGATGTTCTCAATGCCAATTACGAAACATGTTTTTATAATTGTGATTTTAATATC
>JAQFJA010000016.1:17303727-17317150 GCA_029874485.1 Naso brachycentron
CGCGCGCACCCAGTGTTATATTACAGAGTGTGTGTGAAGCCCCAATTTACAGCCAGATGTTGTTTTATAGTCAGGATATGACTCAAAAAGTAGCCTCTAATCTGGAGATTAACAGTGTGTGCGTGTGCGTGTGTGTGTGTGTGTGTGTGTGTGTGTGTGTGTGCGTGCGTGCGTGCATGTTGGTGGGTGGGTGGAGTACGCCTGCTTCTCTGTTTAGAAACAACAGAGTGTGTGTGTGTGTGTGTGTGTGTTCTAGGGGTCTTCAGGTAAAACACGCCTTTGCAGGTCAAACAAGCATGACAGGAATGTGCCTCTCTTTCCGTCAGAGGCATGATGGGAAATAAAATCTGTGCAAAACACCAGTGAGCTGTGGTTTCTCCAACACACACACACACACACTTACCTTGGTTACAGGTCTTGCCAATGTATCCTGGGTGACATTTGCATCTGTCTGGTCCGACACACTCTCCATGTTTACATCCCTGCTGACAGTGAGCTACACACACACACACACACACACAGCATGTTAGTGTACATGTGTTGGACTGACAGACTGCAGGTCAGTGTGTCACTGGTCCTTCTGAAGCTGCTCAGGCTCATTTAGACCAAAACAGTTTATGTGTGAACAACATGATGCCTCTGAGTGTGTGTGTGCGTGTGTGTGTGTGTTTCTGTCTGTCTGTCTGTTCTCACGTTGACAGCGACCCTGATCCATCGGCCTCCAGCCCCAGCAACACTCCACACTATTGCCGTAGCGACAGAGACCATCGGACAACGCTGCCTGCTCCGCCCAGCTGAAACACACATTTACACAAATATTTTTACATTCTTAGACGACATCATGTGATCACATCACGTCATGCGATCTTCTGAATGACTAGAATTCAAAAATACGAGTGTGACTTGAAAGGCATCGCCTGTGGGGAACTGACAGACAGAGGAAAGTGCAGTTTCAGATCTAAATTCATGTGAGAAATGTTGAACTTGGCCGGCTCAGTTTCCTCCGTGGCCGCACAGCGAGCAGCTGAAGCACTGACTGTTTAATTTATGTCGCTGTGCTGGTTCAGACCGGCTGAAGTGTGTGTGAGCGCGCGCGTGTGTGTATACGTTCTGAACTTCTCCTGTTTCCACGTTCTTGTCTGAACATGAATTATATCAGCGAGGGAGGGCAGTCTGCTCGTCTTTCTTCCCTCTGCATACTTTCTCTCTTTCAACACGTCTGTCCGTCTGTCCCTCACTTCTCCATGTTCTTCCTTTTTACAGTTTCTTTTATTTCTTCACAATGTGGATGCTCTTTTTTTCTGTGGTTTATTTAAATTTTTTGATGAGTGTATTAGTAATTAACATTCATCTCTTCTTTTGTTGTCTTCGACTTCTCTAATTAAAATGATGCTGGATTCTGCAGCTAATGTTGAGCTTTATCATCCACGTCTCTTTTCCTTGTCGTTATACATTTTATAGCCTACTTATTTTATACAAATCTAAATAAAAATCAGCAGTGCGAAGGAGAAAAGAGGGAAAATTTAGGCTATTAAAAAATTTTCATACAAAAAAATGCCAGAAAGCACAATGAGGGCTCTGTACAAATACATTACGACACACATGCAGAATTTACGCTCATATTTGATCATTTGAGTTTGTGCTCAGGTGCGTCTGTGCACCTTCAAAGACAATAAATGAATAACTACGATTGATTAGCTGATGATAAGTTGAATAGCACAAAGATCACTGACGTCACGATGAAAATCACAGTGGATTTAATGTCCACAGAGGAAAAGTTATGAGGTCACAGAACTCAACACGGCGAAGCTCAAATTCGCTGTTAGAATACTTAAACGTCATTGATCATGACGTTATGTTCATTCAAAATTTGTAAATAAAGAGATAAATACCCGTCGTGGTCCGCGCGCTGACTCCACGCGCACAACGCGCACAGCAGCACCAGGCTGACCCGGCACAGCATGGTCCTCCTTCAGTCCGGGACACGAAAAGAACCGCGACCCGGATCAGTCACCTGGCCTGATTATCCCGCTCCGGTCTGACCCGGTTCGAAAAACAAACTATCATCCACTTACAGTGTGAAAACACATCGCAGAAAGGCGTCACGAACCCGGTACCAGTAAAATTCGGTCGGGAACAGCAGATGAAATGTTAAAAGAAACGATGGTGAAAAAAGGTCAAACGTGAGACTTTAAACGCTCAAACTTGAAGTTGTTTATCAAATCAGTTTTAAGGTGTGAAAAGCCGTTAAATCCTCCTACAGTGTACCTAATGTCGGTGAAAGTCGATTAAAAAACTCGACTACAGACGTTAAAACACGGAACATCTGTTTTCTGTTGTAAAGTAGCGCGTGAGGTGAAAATCCGGTACATTTTCCTCACGGGTGCCCGAAGTTAACTCGTTCGGTCCGCGTGGCCGTGCACGAATCGAGCGTCGCGCGCCCTCGAGGCTGGAAACCAAAAAGCGTGTCCTAGCGCACGCGCTGATTGGCGTGCAGGTTGGACGAACCCGTGAAAAGAGACGGGGAGGCGGAGACAAGCGCGCGCTTGATGTCGGGTTTAAATTACAATTTAAATGGTTGCGGTCGAGACCCTGATGAGCAGCAGGCGCGTGTGAGTGTTTTCATTCATGTTGACTGTAAACAGCTCGAGCTTAAATTGTCAGGAAACGAAGTAAGATGAGAAAATGTAATCTGTTACATTTGGCGCTGACGTTCCTCACCCGCACGTTCACTTCGAAACATCTCAGAGACTCTTGAGGGTCGATGCACCGACAGAACGCTTCACGAACCCAAAATGTCGCTATTTGACGTTCTGACAACGAGCAGCAATCAACTAATTTACTGGTGCGTTTAGGAACAGCTCGGATAAATAACTGATTCTATCTTTAAGTTTGCATTATGTTAACATGACGTGGGGTTGAGTTAGCTTTGCACAGAAATGTCCAAATGTCTTCAGAGGGATACATTTTACTTTTATAATTTGAGTATATTTCAGAACCTGTAACCTACTTTATTACTTTTACTTGAGTAAATAAGTTGTGTCAGCAATTCTGCTTTTACTAGAGCCTCTTTTCACAATGAAACTATCTGTAGGTAGGTTATTCCTGCTTAAGAAAATAAAATGTGTACATTTGTCACTATTTGTCAGCAACACAAAGCAACATTTTTTTCAGAATTTTAACACACCAAACAATTAAAGATTTGATGGAGAAAATAATCAGCAGATTCATCCAGAATGAAAAGAATCGCAGCTGCAGTCTGATTGACTCCAACAAGAAATCCTGCTTTTACACGAATGCAGGACTCACAAGAATCTAATGAGATTACAGAGCATAGAGTAACAGTCACAGTGACATTTTACTGATCTAGGTACTTTTACTTTGAATACTTTAGGCACCTTATACTGATTTTTCATTAGTAGCCTCCTTTTAATGTAATAAAGGGCCTGAATAGGCTACTTCTCCACTGTTTGAACAATAGGTCCATTATCAGAATGAAGTGCAATATTCAACTGACTGTTTCAGCTCTGATTTAAGACAGTAAAAAAGGTAAGCCTAGTAATTTGGCAATTGTGAAGAATGTGAAATGCATGCAGCATTCAGCGTATTTTAGCCAAGTTGTAGCTGATTTTCTAGAAAATTTTATTTGCAGAAGTCTACCCTGTTGAGAATAATGTGTGAATTCTAGTTAGAGATCCTCTTAAGAAAGCAAAAATACCTGACACTTTTGGCACTGATGTAAGTGCAGTAACAGATCTCACCATTAGAGGGCAGTGAAGATCAGAGTCAGCTCCCATGTGTTTGAGCAGCAGCCTCTCTCTCTAGTCTCTCCTACCTCTCTCGACCACTTCCCACTTTTCCCCTCCTGGTCTTCTCATATGAGCATTCAGCCGCTCAGAGCTGCAGATGTTCCCCAACAGCTGTCAGTCTGTCTGCCTGCCTGTCTGTCCTTCAGCAGCAACAATGAGGAAAAGGCAAAGATTTTGGTTTCTGCTCATGGTGAGACTTTACATTTAAAACCTGCTTTTAACTCATCTAAGTGTTAATTGATCAAAACTGGGATTTATTGGGATCTCAACTATCAGATTTATTTGTTTTTCTCCTATAAAATTAATAAATATAAATTCAGTAGCTAAAGAAACACGATAAAGGAAATGATTCATGTTGTTAACAGTAAGTGTAGCTGAAAGTCTCCCAGTGCTGCCTGATATTTTATATGAAAGGACTTGTTTAACAAAATGATTTTCCCTTCCAGGCTACAGCTCTTGAAATGCGGTAAAGTGGCCGCTTTGAATTTTAAGGAAGACTTTATTATTTTTACATCTAATATTTAAGATAAAAATAGATGATAGGTTTATGATAAATAGAATGATAGGTTTTATGATTATAAAGATACAGGCAATATTTTATTATTATTATTATCATCATTATTATTGATTAGTTCATTAGATGAATGCAAATTCATGTTTTCTCAATAAAATGCTTAATTTATTTTCCTAAAAACAATAAAATTTACATATTTGGAGTACATCCTTATTGGTATAATAAACTCTGTGAATCCAGATTCACATTTTTGTTGTTCAGGTACACATCATGTATCTGTAAGTGCAGCAGCCCAGATGTTTTCTTGTGTGCATGAGCATAGGCTGCTGGTGGAGCTTTTTGCTGGATTATTTTTTGGTTTATAAGTCATATGATCTCTCTCTTTGCTTGTTGGTCACTTGAGTGTACTGTGTTGTTTCCAGGTGTGTGTTTGCTGTGTTGGTCCGATGTGTTGCTGGCACGACCTGGACAACAGCGAGTATGACTGCTGGCCGCTGGACCAACCCAATGAATACAACATGATTGACTGTGGGGGTGAGAATCGGACAGACTGTGATCTGAGATTTAAGTCTGTTGTAGTTTTTTTTAATGTCACAGCCTCATAGACTCGTACGGCTTCATTGTTTTCCCTCACCGTACACTCACACATATATGTGTCTGTGTGTCTCTGGCTCAGGTCTAGAGATGGCCTGGGTGGTCCGTCCTCCAGAGACAGTGAAGACTGGTGAGGTGTTCAGCGTCACATACTCAGTGACAGCCAGAGACTCTTTCTACCACTGGGCCATCGCAAACCACATCTTCACACACAGGTACATCTGTTGTACGACAAACTGACTGACATACTTTTTACATTAGTTTTAGTCTGTGCAAACATCACTACTGTGAATGTGTGTTTAGTTCCATTGTGGACGCTGAAGCAGCTCGGAGGTTTTGCGAACATGATGACTGTCCAGCCAACTGGAATGATGCTAATGGAGAAAACTGCTGCATTCATCATGCTAACATCCACTCCTGCCCATTGGGATATATGGTACATATTTTAGTTTAAAATTTTTGTACTCTCTTGTTTTGTCTTCCTAACCCTTTAAAGCTTTAAGGATGTCTCACACTTAAAATCTGCTTGGTTCTGGAGAGGCCTTGCTCATGTATTTTGAATTATCAATATTAATAACAACAAGCCAATTCCAGTAACATTGAACATTCAACAACAGGAAATCAAAACAGATAATGTCAGGTTTATCTTAGAGCAAATGTCATGGATTAAAAAAATGCAGCTGAGAAGATGCAGAAATCCCATAAAATAGAAATACTTTAGAAATGTAGGCCAGAACCTCTAAAAGAGCCACTTTTGATTAGATGACATTAAGCTATCATTAAATAAACCAACTTGCAGACATCAGAGAGCATCTGTGGTCCTTGGATTCCTGATGACGGAAAAATCTTCACACACACCATTTCCACCTCCGGCAAGATGACCCAGACCAACTGGACTGCCAAGGTAACACATTCACGCGTCCACCCTAGGTAACAACCATCAGTACAGCCAAACATCATTTACAGTTTGGGCTTTATAGGTTCAGATTTATTGTACATTTTAAAGGTAGTGATGTAATTTGGGTTTTGCGCCTTTAAGTCTACAAATGGTCAAACTTTAATAAGTGATTGTGACATTTATCTTGCATAGTTCAACATAAAAAGCCAAACAAAAGTTCATATCATTATATGCAGATGACACTCAATTCTACATCACCAATGTTACTTACTCTCTTCCCTATGCTTAAGCTCTTTTAGATGTTTTTGAAAATGCAGGGGAATTGATTTAATCACTTAACTCCCTATAGACTCCCCTATAGAAGTTTTTTAGGGGCAAACTCTTTAGCAGCCTGGTAAACCCTTTAATCTGTTTTGCAGGTGGTTCTGTTCCATGCTGGCGTAACGTCACTCATTGCTCACATACGAGTTGGTCGCATGCAGGTTGCTCTTGAGGCCAAGTGCACTGTGCAGCCTGCAGTGGGTATGTTATGTTGGATTATTTTAAGACGAGGATCATGGGACTGACAGAGGGAGCTGACAGCTACTGTCATGGATCACATGGAGACAGAGTAGTTCAATGCCATGTTTAGGTCCTAAAGTAATCTGCCCATTCACATCTTTGTGTAACTTAAACCATTGAACTGTAAGGTCAGGAGTGGTTTTGTTTAGATTCAGAGACCATCATTCATGGGTAATAGATTACATGTGGGTAACTTCAGGGCAGGGTTTGGTGAGCTAAAGGTGGCGACTGAGATCTTAGCTACCATCAACAAACTTATTAGCCTCATCATGCTGTGAAAGTCTTTCTGCTCCAAACATACTGTTGATATTACTTAAAAAAAACAACATTCTTGTTCAACATTATTCTCTACTCTCCTCTCTAAGTGTGTGGTGATGGTGTTTGTGAGGAGGAGGAGCTTTGTTCCACCTGTCCAGCTGACTGTGGTGAGTGCCCCATGACTGCGGCAACCAAGCTAGCCATCAGCCTGCCGCTCAGCCTGCTCTGCCTCTGCTTCATACTGACTGCTATGGTGAGAACTCGACAACATATACACAAACAGAAACCATGGGAAAATCTCAAAAATAATAAAATAGTAAAACTAATCAACAAATGGACCTTGTGTAGTGGCTGAGGTACCAGAAACAGAAGCTGTTGTGGGATGAGAGCTGGATCATCGACTTCATGACAATAAAACAAGGTACTGTACCAAACCAGATCAGTCTTAAATTGGTTTAAACTGGTCCGAAACTGCTTTATTCAGATGGCAACAGTAAGTAAACCCCTTTCTCTCTCTTTCTGTAGATCAGGAGGCTCGTATGACCATGGGCAGTATAATGAGTGTACCAGTAGGGAACAGCGACAGTAACACTAGCTGTGTGACTGCTCTCAGCTCCTATACAGGACAACCAGGGACCCGAAAAACACTGTTCACGTGCACTGGAATATAGTAAGCCCATCTGTTTTACTACCTGTCTGTGTGTTTATACCTCATTCAAGCTATCAGCGCAGTCATAGTCTTTTTGACGTGGCTGGCAAGGAGCTTTGACTTGGGCTGGGTTTTATGTGAAGATGTTTGATACTATTGCCCAAACAGACTGAAATTACATTTTTCAGTGTGTATGTTTTTCTTCAAAACTAAAAAACTGGAACTGGAGCCTGATCAAGCAGCTAGTTAACAAGATAACAAATTTGTTGCCAAGTCTACCACAAGGTTCCTGAGGGAAGTGGGAGTCAGAGGACAGGCCCAGAGGAAGGCTATTGAAGCCCTTGCCAATACGGCAGACAAGAGTAGTCACTGGCTGCGGCTGAAGAGAAGAGATCCCATCTGGGCTCCTAAGTGACCATCTAAGTGCCAACAATAATCAGACTGCGGTGGGGCCCTCCTCGATTGTGGTGCCTGATAAATGAAAAAAGCCCAGAAGAAAAGAAGAGTCCAAAAGTCTGTTCTAATAGAGATGAGAGGGGTGGAGGGGATACAGGATATGCCTAGTCCAGTGGATCTGTGGTTGAGATGCAGTCCCATTTCCCACATCTTGTCCCTGATGTACCCTCCATCTCTCTCCTTCTCCTCCTCAAAGCTTATTCTTCTTCTCCCAGTCAGTCCACGATTTACAGTCCGCTTAACAGGACTGAAGCATAAACAGGAGATACACGGATATGACTGACGCCCAAGTGACTTCCAAGTGAATGAGGGTGTATTATAATAAATACTACTAAATACTTTATTGTTGTAAGCTGTTCATAACAATTGCCCCTGGTGGGATCAATAAAGTTGTCTGTATCTGTAAAAGGCTGAAACATCTGAGGACATCAAGGTTTATAACTGATGATGTGTCTTAAATATGGGTGGCTTCATATTGTGGTCACCTCCAAGAACAACCACACTCAGGTATTGCTGAATCTTTAGGGATTGTAATGCCGAGTCCCACTTGTGGACTCAGTGGGGTTCGCCTCCCCTGGTGCTCTAATGTTGGAAGTAACACCACAAAAGTGCCCTCTTGGATGCTGTTATGGTAAATAAAATATGATGAAGTGCCCTCTCGGGTGCCCTTCCAGTGGTTTCATTGTAAATGTATGACAACTTTTTGCACGCTGGTGCCCCACCACGTACATCTGGTGTCCTTTCAGTCATTTTCACCCCTGCCCCTAAAAAAACCTGAGTCCACCAGTGCCCAGTCCTAAGGTAAGTATAATGTTGAGTTTTCGGGGATTGTAACACCCAGTCCTACTGATAAACCATCTGAGCAGACGTTCGATGCCAACTTCCTGTACCTGACAGTTTCACCAAAGGAAACTTTACAACATACAGCACAGTCTTTATTGTGATAGTTTTCAGCATCATGGTTAACCTTATCAGACTATTTACAATTCAAAAAGTCTTTTTTGGGGCATATCATGTATTACAGAATCAGCAGTTAAGAGATGAGAGGAAACAAAGGTCATCAGACTCAAACTTGGCACAAAGCAAATGTGCTTAAATTCTGGCTACGACTGTTGACTCTGACTTTAATAACTAGATGCACATTAATAGGTTCATTGTAGAGATTAATGGACAACCATTCAAAGCTCTCCCATGATGGAGAGATAGCTAGCCAGAGAAAACATCCTGTAATAACAATAACTTTCCTCTACAGTGATGGCAGGACCGTGGCCATCAAGAGGATTCACAACAAGACTTTCTCTCTATCCAAAACCATCAGACAGGAAGTCAAACAAGTCAGGTAACACACACATACACACCCTCCTCATCTAAAATGTCCCTCATAATCTGTGATATTTTGACTCTTTCTCCATCTCCAGGGAGCTTGATCACCCAAACTTGTGCAAGTTCATTGGCGGGTGTGTTGAGGTGCCTAATGTTGCCATAGTGACAGAGTATTGCCCTAAAGGAAGCCTTAATGATGTTCTTCTTAACGAGGAGGTCCCGCTAAACTGGGGCTTCAGGTAGACACACAAACATGCACAGTACCTGAGCTATGATAGCAAGTTGATCAAAATGACTAAACAAGTGCTTGTCTTTTATTTATGTTACTGATAATGAGATGAAATATGATAAAACAGGTTAATTTTAGGTAATCTTTAGTTCTTCACACTTTGCCAGGTTTTCCTTTGCTACAGACATCGCCAGAGGGATGTCATACCTCCACCAACACAAGATCTGTCACGGCCGACTCAAGTCTCTGAATTGCGTTTTAGATGACCGCTGGGTCTGCAAAATAACAGGTAATAGAAATGCATGCTGTAGTGTGTATATACCCACCAATATGTTGAATATACACAACTTAGTTTCCATTTTTAAAATCAATATTTTTGGAATTAATTTTTGATAAAATTAGTTTTTTTTTCCCTGGAACGCAGAATAAATCCAGGACATCATTAGGACAGTTTACCTTTCTGATTTTGATTGACATATGAGCTGTCCTGTCAGATTATGGCCTGAGGATGTATCGCAGGGAGGATGGGGCGGAGCCTCTTTCCACCTATCAGCAGAGACTCCTGGAGGTGTACATGCCGCCTGAGTTTCATAACTCAAACATGGAGCCAACACTAGCTGGAGACGTGTTCAGGTACCAAACACACAAAAACTTATGTTTTGTTTGATGGTTTTGTAAAATTCGTAAAGCAGTTAGGGCTACAATTTGACAGATAAACATCCAACAGGTTAATTTTACCCTTACATGCTTTGACAGACGGCAATAGATGCAATGTGCAGCAGGGCCCCAACCACACAACCACCCACCGATGTCAATGTGCATCCAAGAAAATTCAATAAAAATATTGAATGAAAGAAAGAAAACTTATGTCACTGGGGGGGACGTTGCTGTGGAGACTGAACCTGACCTCAAATAAAACCATAAGGTGCTTAAGGGTCGAGTTATGCTTGGTTAGAACCGGCACATTCATGTTTTGACCACTCTTGATTGACACACACATTCATGTTGATATCCATGCATTTTTTCCCAGTTATTCCATCATCCTGCTGGAAATTGCCACCCGCAGTGACCCCGTCCCAGTAAGTCTCTATCCCACTGGCTGGCTCTCCTGTTACTTTATTGTAAGAGTTTGTCGAACAGAGCCAAAGTTTTGTGTTTTTATCATCAGGTCATTATGTGTGCCGCCTTCTTGATCAGGTTGGTGGTTTTATGAGGGACAAATGAATATATACAAACATCCTGTGCAGGCAGAGGAGTCTAATGTGGAGAGCGCCTGGTGTCCTCCACTACCAGAGCTCATCTCCAGTAAAGCAGACAGCACGTGCCCCTGTCCCGCCGACTACGTCGAGGTGTGTACGCTATATTCCATTATTTAACTTTGAAGGATATATTGGTAAAATTTATTTGTAGATGAATAATTAATTTTTAAAAAATACGTCCACAAGAGTTTTTAGAAAGGCTTGGAATATCATTGTAAAAATTTTGTCAGCCTCAAAGTTTTTATTTTGTTTACATGTCTGAGATAGCAAAAGGCTCAAGAGCTAATAGTATAACAACACTGGTCACATGGAATCTCTGTATCAGTAAACAAGATTCTCTGTGGTGACGGTTTGTAAAGATTTTTGCTGCATGAACAAGCTTTACAAATAAAGATTTTTATTCAAACTGAACATCAGTTAGTGAATCCACACACCACTTTGATGCAAATCACAAGAAATTTCTCTCACACCTCTTTTCTGCTGTCTTTTGTCCCACTTGTCTTTCCGTAGCTGATCCGGCGATGTCGCTCTCAAAACCCCGCCCACCGTCCCACCTTTGAACAAATCAAGAAGTTCGTTCACAGAATCAACCCGATCAAAGTCAGCCCGGTGGACATGATGATGAACCTGGTAACATACCTGGAATAGATTAGTTACACTTCTTATGACTTTGCCTCATACTAACATGTACGGTATCACACTGTGCTGTGTGTGTGTACTTCATGTCCCATCATGAAAACCTCGTCTTAATGTGACATTAATAACTGTCTGTTTCAGATGGAGAAGTACAGTAAACATCTGGAGGTGCTGGTGGCCGAGCGGACTCAAGATCTGATGCACGAGAAGCAGAGAACTGACAGGCTGTTATACAGTACATACACACGCACACACAGCATTTACACAGCATACTTCTGTGTGTTTAAAGTTTCTGCAGAGCTTTCTGGTTGAATAAAGGAACATGTGTGCATGTTTTCAGGTATGCTCCCTAAAGAGGTTGCTGACGACCTGCGACAGGGGAAACCGCTGCAGGCTCAGAGTTACGTCAGCGCCACCATCTTCTTCAGGTTGGAAAGACGAGAACTGACTAACTGACAGAGTGTCTGTGGAAAGTTTGACATGCAACTCATAATCTGCCAATTTTAAAATGTTCAAGTGCCTTTGATCCAAGAAGGTGCATCTTAGGCTTGAGACAAAAGTGACCAGAATCAATAAACTTGACCAATTTTTGGTCAAGGTGCATTTTTTGTTCCCACCCTCTGCCAATCCTGGATACATTCCTCCAGGGTTTTTTCGCTTCCCTGTTTTGAAAGTATTTTGACAAATACAAAAGAACAACTCTGGAGGAACAAATCAACCCCCCCCAAAAAATGTAACGAAAAACCTTCAGGATCCTTAATATCATTATTTTGCCACGTCCATTTTTTCCTGCTTTAAACTTAAAATAGTGCCAAATTGGCGAGCTGATGGTCTTCAAAACAAAGTCCTCCATGTCTGTATATTAATGAGCTGCATGCACGCCAACATCGTGCCCGTTAACCTGTGATAGCCTCTCTACTTCATTAAAGAACAACAGATTTTACCACTGTTGCCAAGGCAGCTGCGTGTGCATTTTCTTATCAAAATAAAAGCTAATAAAAGATGCTGTAAAAGCTGTTTGATATTTAATACTGTGACAAATATCATTATATTTGATCATATTTAATATCGACCCAAGCCTGCCAGATTGTGTTTGCTTGCATATGTGTGCATATGTTTTTTTATTGTCACAACAAGTGTCAGTGTCCACCTGCCTCTGCTGTTCTTTAATTTTTTTAAATTTTTTTTTTACGTGCAACTACACCAAAAAACTTTGGTTGGGGACATTGTGGAATAATTAAAAATCCAAGTATGAAGTCTGGTGTGTGTGTGTGTGTGTGTGTGTGTGTGCAGTGACATCGTGGGCTTCACACAGCTGTCCAGCAGCAGCACTCCTTACCAAGTTGTGGACTTCCTCAACAAGCTCTACACGACGTTTGATGACATCATCGACAACTATGACGTCTACAAGGTGGAGACCATCGGAGACGCCTGTGAGTGACAAACACGCACAGACTGTAACCGTAAGCTGTGTATCTCTGTCCACAGCATTAGGTGACTTTCTGACAGACATGACTCAAATGAGAGGACTCCCTCAGAAGGTTCCTCTCTGAAACAAGAGAAACATTTCACCCTTCATGAGGGTTCAAAGGTGTCCACGTCTCGCTGTGCGGTTTTGCAGACATGGTGGTGTCTGGCGTTCCCCGGGAGAACGGGATCCTCCACGCCTCAGAGATCGCCAGCATGGCTCTGGACCTGGTGGGCGTCTGTCGCACCTTCAGGATCCCCCACAAACCCAACACACAGCTGCAGATACGAGCTGGGATTCACTCCGGTACACACACGTTTAAAGAACAGACACACATTCAATGAATGAAAATCTGTCATTGAACTTCTTTTATTGTCTGTCTTTTTCTTCAGGCCCGGTGGTCGCAGGGGTCGTGGGGACGAAGATGCCTCGTTACTGTCTGTTTGGAGACACGGTCAACACAGCGTCGAGGATGGAGTCCACCAGCCTCGGTAAAATGTTTGTTTACTTATGAGTGGGGAATATTTGAATAATCTGAGATGTGAAATTTGGCAGTTGAACATTAAAAGCTAGTTTCACAATATTCCTTCGTACAATGTCCATCCTCGCTGATTGTTCCTATCTGGATCTAATTATCTGTCAACATAAAGGAGCTTTCAGAGCGCAAGTGGCTTCTCGTCGCTTTGTGTCCAAGAAAAAGATGCAGCAGTGACTGTTGTCTGAGCTTTCACTACTTCACCATGGCAACCACAGGGCCACAATAAAGAAC
>JAQFJA010000016.1:17378252-17388319 GCA_029874485.1 Naso brachycentron
ATGAGATGTGGATAGAAAGAAACAAGAGACACAAACACAAAAAAAAAATACACAACGTGAATAATTTCTTCCTCCTTAAGTTGTTGGACTCATAAGAGAATAAAGCAGAAAATGTAGCAGAGGTGGAAAAAACATTGAATCCATTTCCCATAATGCACCTGGACAGTCTTTCATCAGAGCCTCTGCAGACCTGACTGCATCTGTCAAATCAGTGCACTGCTCCTTTAGTATCAGACTTACTGTGATGATGATGTTTTCCTTCTTAACTCCCACTGCTCTCTGACTGGCTGCCCTCAGGTGTGGTGGGCGGAGCTGAGTGATGGCAGGTGCATCGGTGAAGGTGGCGGTGCGCGTCCGCCCGTTCAACTCCAGAGAGATGGGACGCAACGCCAAGTGTGTGATCCAGATGCAGGGAAACACCACCTGTAAGACATAGCACACACACACACAGGGTCGCCATTCAAAACATTTAAAAATGTTTAAGATTTCTCTGTAATTTCTTTTATTAGAAAGCACAAAAATCTGAAATAAAAAAGTTCAGTTATTTTTTTCTCTATAGTGAATAAACGAGTTCCTCTCCTCAGTCTGCTCGTGTTAAAACAGGCCTTAGCAATCCCAGAATGCCTCTGCCTGTCATGTAACCTCTGAACTGCTCTGAGGTTATTTTTAGACTTTCCTGCAGCCTGTTTTAGCCATCTGCGTCCGTCTGAACACGCTCATGTCTGATCAGATATTTTTACACTGAACTTGTAAAGGAAGGAAATGTTGTGTGTGAATGATGGAGGTGCAGAAAACACCTGCAGGTCACAGAGGTACAGTACATGACAAAAGTATGTGGACACTATATTATTTGATCTGTGTTTATATTTGACTCCATTACCGCGGATAAAACTGAGAGGCCACAAGCGTGTCTGGACTGCACACTTTCTGTCTGTGCCATGTGTCATAAAAACTGTCAATAATTTTCCTCTTGCGTCTCCTTTTTCTTTCAGGTATCTCCAACCCGAAACAACCCAAAGATGGAGCCAAGAACTTCACCTTCGACTATTCCTATTGGTCTCACACAACGGTGATCACACACTCTACCACACACACATTCATCAGAAAGCCCAGACACAGTGATAACCAAATGTGTGTGTGTGTTTATGTTTCTGCAGGCTGATGACCCCAGCTTTGCATGTCAGAGGCAGGTGTATAAGGACATTGGGGAGGAGATGCTGCTGCACGCCTTCGAAGGTGAGACTAAAGTCCTCGCTGAGCATGTTTAATGTGTCAAAGGTCTCAACCACAAACACTGAAATAAACAAACAATGACTCACAGGAACAATGATAAAGAAATTTATGATACTCACGATTCTGTAATGCAACAGGGGCTAACGCTAATGATGATAATGATGCTAGAGCTAATTCTATACTATTTAATTGTTATAATGATGCTACAGATTTTGAGCTACAGATGTCAATGGTGGTGCTAATGAAGTTTAGCAATGATGCTACAAATGCTAGTGCCAAATATACTATTTTTTTCTGCAGATGCTAAAGTTGATGCAAAAATTGTATAATAAAAATTGTATAATAATTAAACCTTTAGTAATGTTGCATTTACATTGATGTCAGTAATAATGGTATGGATGCTAATACCAATAATGACACTAAAAATGGACGTTTGTGACTCAGCTCCCCTAAAAGTCTTGTTTTTGCTGAGCAGCAGCAGCAGCTTAACTTCTCACCTTGCTGCAGTGATGTACAGGTGTACTCCTCGGCCCTGTGGTATCACTGTCGGGTGTGGTTACAGGTTCAAGTTAGCACATTTCTTACCACACCCAAGTTACTCATTAACATGGCTCACCTGTTATGATTATTATTGTCATGATCATCCTTGTTGTTTTCCAGGATACAACGTGTGTATTTTTGCGTACGGACAGACGGGGGCGGGAAAGAGCTACACCATGATGGGCAAACAGGAGCCTGCACAGGAAGGGATCATCCCTCAGGTAAACACACACTAAATGTGGATGTCCAGGTGCTCTGCCCCATGTCCCTCCATTAATAACTGCAGATAAATCACTTTATTTGACAATATTACATGTGTCACGGCACCCAACCCTGGGAACTCGCCTCTTGTGTAGGACTAAGAAGGCTGGATGCTAATAATGTGTTTTAGAGTTTGGCTGTACAGGCTAGGAAAAACAGAAGTTGGATCAACCTTCTGCTGTTTTTTCCTTGTGTTCTGCTCCGGCGACGGGGTCATTGCTCTTAATCAGCTCCTTCTGTAGCTCAAAGGCGAGCCTACCCCTTGGACTCCTTCATCAGTTCATTTATTATCATAAATACCCAGAGAACAACTCAAAATGTAACTTAGCTGTGAAAGAGGATTTTCTCCAACAGTCTCCTCCCTCAACCCATACAACACTTCTCCACATGCTTTCTTCTCTCTGGCATCTCTCACGTGCTCACGCCTTAAACTAAACTGTGCACGTCTCAGTCGGAAGTTCTTCTCAAACTAAATCCAGGTGCGTCTCAATCACCTGTCTTCTCAAACTAATGTCTCATGCACGTGTGCTTCTCTGAATCCCAGCTGTGTCTGTCTCAATCCAGGACTTCTTATACTGATGCTGACTACCTGGGCCCACCCCCTAGCCTGACGGCCAAAACGACACAACCAATTGGATCATGCTGTGACAATAATAATGGTTAAAGAGGAAAACAAAATAAAACAAAAGCATATTTACATTGTTGTTCTCCTTTAAAGATGAGGAAAGAGGTCAGATGGCAGAACTTTAAGTCAGGAGTTACAAATAACAAAACACTATTTAACGTTCATTTCTATCCCACAAGTTCTGATTCTGAAAGGAATGACACAGGTCTAACTTCTGTATCTGACTAACAACCGTCTGTCTCTGTGTGTTCAGCTGTGTGAGGACTTGTTCCAGAGAACCGGGGGAAACACTGATCCCGACCTGACCTATTCTGTGGAGGTAAACTCACTCTGATGCCTTCAAACTGAATCATTCAGTGAACATTGTTTGCTGAACGCCGTCTCCTCCATCTCCAGGTGTCCTACATGGAGATCTACTGTGAGCGGGTCCGTGATCTGTTGAACCCAAAGTCTCAGGGGACACTGCGGGTCCGGGAGCATCCCATACTTGGCCCATACGTGGAGGATCTGTCCAAACTGGCTGTGACGGGATTTAATGACATCCGGGACCTGATGGACTCCGGCAACAAAGCGCGGTGAGTCCTCTTCATGTGGATAGATTTGAAAGCAGTTGGCCTGCAGCTCAAAGAATGAGATGAAAGTATAAAAAAATGTAGTTGGCAAGAAGGAAATAAAGAAATTTAGAATTTTAGTTGACATTTAGATATAGCAGATGAAGCGTTAAAGTGTAATCTAAGAGTAGATTAAGTTGTAGAGTCAGAAATAAAAGAAGTTGAAGCGTAAGTACATGTGTAAGCATTGAAATCAGGTAAAAAAGCAGATGAAGTGTCAGTTAATGTATTTAGTTGAAGTTTTATTTGAAGTGTAAGTGATAAAGAAAGTGTAAGTGCACCAACAGTAGTAAAAGTTTATTTCTTTGTGGTGTTGTTTCACAACATGCTTGAAATAAAGATTTTTATCTTTCATTCAAAGTTTAAAGTGTAACATCTGAAAGTAGTTAATCTGTCAATTCTGTTAAATTAGGTAAAAGCAGTTGAAATGTGAGTTTAATGTTGCACTTCACAGAGGCAGAACTGTTCGCTTCCATGTGCTTTTTCCTTTCATTTTTTTCCAGGTTTATTCTCTAAATCTCTCAGTCTGCTAACATTAATCTGTTTTGTCTCTGAATGGTTATTTAAACCTGACTGGTTATTGATCATAGGACGGTTGCAGCCACAAACATGAATGAGACGTCGTCCAGGTCACATGCCGTCTTCACCATCGTCTTCACCCAAAAACGACGAGACCAGATGACCAGCCTGGACACTGAGAAGGTGTGTATGTTAGTACTCCTCCTTGTGAGGACTCAGTTTTGCTAAAAGGTTTTTGGACCTAAAGATGAAACTTTGTGTTCAGGTCAGTAAGATCAGCCTGGTGGACTTGGCTGGAAGTGAGCGAGCCGACTCCTCAGGGGCGAAGGGGACTCGACTGAAGGTCAGTGGCTTAACTAGAGTCTCATTGACGTTTATTAACATTTACTTGCTTTTGCAAACTGTTTCCGGTGCATTTACTGTATGTCTGTACACAGGAAGGAGCAAACATTAATAAATCTCTTACCACATTGGGAAAAGTCATATCGGCTTTGGCTGAAATGGTAGGTCAACACAAACTTGATATTTATAAGGAAAGGTTATCCCGATACTGACAAAACTTCTTTTCAAAGTTATGATGAAGAATGACTCACGTCTTCTATCCTCTGCAGCAAAGCAACAAGAAGAGGAAAAGTGATTTTATTCCCTACAGAGACTCTGTTCTCACCTGGCTACTGAAGGAAAACCTGGGTGAGTACAGCGAATATTTGGACCAGAGGGATTACAGGAACGGTATCACCAGTAACTGACAACTCTAATCCTCAGGACTAGCAGTCGAAAATACTTAAATTAGTGGCACCATGTCTGTTACTAGATACAGCTTTACAGAAAGTAGTAGTACTTAAGATTGTAGTACCAACAACAGCATCTGTACAAAGAACTGATACCAAGACGAGTTAAGTCAGGACTAAAAGTACAACAGTGACCGCAAAACCACTAGTACCTGGGCTACTAACAAAGAAAGTGCTAATAGATCGGCAGCACAGGACTGTCATGTAGCAGCAGGATGTGCGTAATCGAGGCTAATTCTGCTTATAGAAAAGAGTTTCTGATAACATGAAAGTTTAAATGTGTGTGTGTTTCAGGAGGAAACTCTCGGACAGCCATGATCGCTGCTCTAAGTCCTGCTGACATCAACTATGAAGAAACACTGAGCACTCTGAGGTCAGACATTGACGTGCACTCCGTCCGTCAGACTTTGTGTAAACACATAATATACAAAGTAGGAACAGAAGACAAATTTGTTTTAAGTGTTCTCTAACTCTGATGTCTGACATGCTGCAGGTACGCCGACCGTGCCAAACAGATCCGCTGTAACGCCGTCATCAACGAAGATCCAAACGCCAAACTGATCAGAGAGCTGAAGGCTGAAGTGGAACGACTGAGGAACCTGTTGTTCTCACAGGGCCTGCAGGAGCTGCTGGACAACTCTGGTACCCGCACACATTTTAAATAGTGCACATGTACTGTGTGTACTCCTGATAAGACATTCAGTTTACCAGTATGCATAGAGTACAGTTCGTACACCACCGTGGTACATTCATGTGACAATGAACATTATTGTACTGGTATGTTCTTGTATAGACTACACATGGCAGTTAATACACCATACTGGTACACACACATACACTTAAACATTATACAGTAAACACACTGCTGGTGTATTCTCATCAGAAGTAACTAAGATTTTTGTGATATACATTATTCTGTTTATTATATGATGTACAGTTTTTCAATAATAAATAGTTTAAACTGGTATATACATACTTTACTGTGTGTATACTATATACTTGCAAATGTCAGTGTACGTTATATGCATATACATAACACACTGATACACACACATTAAACTTAAACAATACATTGTTACGCACTCATAATTCTGGTGTACACGTTTTACTCTGTGTGTCTAAATCACAATACTGTATGAGTACCATGACAATTTGGTGTACTCTACTGTATTGTGTACACATTATTCACGCTATTGCAGTAGACACACATTTACTGTTCAAACTACCAGTGTGTAGAGATTAAAATGTTACCTTGTTAAACGAGTTAATGTATAAACTTTACAAGCTGCTGAATACAAAGTGATGTGTTCTCTAAACTGGCATTCACATTCTTTACTGTTCATTCATTCATACTATTCATATTGTTCAAATTCATGTAAATATCACAAACTACAAAAGCTTCAATATGTATGTGATACATAACAAAGACATTAAAAATCACATACAGTATATGAATTAACTTATGTAATACATGTAAGTAAACTTTGAGGAAATAATGATTGAAGAAATTGCTTAAACTCCTCATTCATTTTTCATTTTCATAATGAGTAGATTTTTTAGGTTTTTATTATTAAGTGTTGTTTTCACGATGACTTTTTTTCCTTTAGCTAACACTCAGTAATGACACATTTTATTTCTTGTGAGACTTTTGATCACAGTGACTTTGTCAACAGCTGTTGCCGTCCCACTTTTCAACCAATCACAAAGCCTGTTTTATTAAGCAGACAAACTCAAAAAATTTCTGTCACATGTAGCCCATTAGCTCCTGTTAGCACCGTTAGCTCCTGTTAGCTTCTGTTAGCTCGAGCATCGGCAGTGTCACATACAGCCAGTACAGGACTGTTCAATCAGGTATTTTTGGGAGTGTGTGTAGTTATTTAAACATAGTATGTTGGGCATGTCTATGTGCAGTATGCTTAGAGGGGGATATTTACAGACAACAGCAACTGGTGTGTGTGTGTGTGTGTGTGTGTGTGTGTGTGTGCGCGCGCACGCGCGTGCGTAGATATTTACAAGCTGTTCTTTACATAACCAGCATAGCAGAGATTCCAACTTATTAAAAATGAAACGTGACTCTGTTTCTGTCTCTCTTTCTAAAAGTCAACAACAACAACGGCCTCGCTGGTATTGCAGGTGTGTATGCCTCCCCACTGCAGCTGGCACTCACAACCAATGGGGTTGCACCTAAAACTGGCTCTGCCTCTCCAGGTGAATATGCGTTTTTTGAGACAATTAAAGAGTCAGAACGATGCAGAATATTCTGAGGCTGATACTGATTTATTAAGGTTTAAAAGAAATGTGATAATAATATTTACCATGTTTATTTGCCTTGACATTAATGGTAAAAAAAAATCGAACCCAGTTTTTATTTTACATAAACACACAGAAATATTTTTGAAGCATTTTTATCTTAATCTTTTTCCGTCTTTGCATCTTTCCAACTTTTTTCTCTGTTCCACTGTTTTCTTCTCTTTGCTTTCTTCTCATCTTTGTGGCTTTCCAACACTCTTTCATCCCATCTCATCTTTCTCTCTTTCTTTCCTTTCTTCATTCCTCTAAATGTATTTTTTTCCTGTGCAGGCACTGAGTCGGCATCTGCAGGTGATGCACCTGTTGACCGCGACCACCTGATCGAGGACGGAGATGATGGAGAGGACTCAGACAGTACGGAGCCCATTACTAAAGAGGAAGCAGCGGAGCGACTGCTGGTACGGTTAGAAGTTTACACTTCTGAAAGTCGACTCATGTAACGGCTGATTCACTGATGTGGCTGCTGTGTTTGCTGCAGGAGACGGAGAAAATTATCGCCGAGCTAAACGAGACGTGGGAGGAGAAACTAAGAAAGACAGAATCTATTCGCCTGGAGAGGTGACAGCTCCAACTTTGTGTTGTCTGTAGTTCTGACTGATTCTCTTGACATGAAAACTGAAGGAGAAAGTGTCGTTTGGCATTAAAAATCCAATCACAAAACTTAAAAACTACTGATGTGCAGCTTTAACAAAGGGTGAGAGATGATTGAGAAGTTCACGACCTGGGGAAGAAGGAGATGAGTTACACAGCTCTCCTTACACACGTGCAGTTCAGCTGTTTGAGGGATTCTGCAGATAGTTTGAAGTTTTTTTCTGTTTTGCATAATTTCAAGTCAGCACTGTGAGAAAATGAACAACATCAACCTTCTCACAGTCATCCTCCATCTCTATGAAGTCATGAAGGCAACACCAGGGGAGGGTCTTCCTTCTTACATCACGATGAAGAAGAGGGATGCTTAGTTGACTGCACAAAGGCCGATGTTTTTCATAGATTGTGCTGATTTTCTATTCTAAATCACACAAAACAGAAAACTGAATTTTTTGTCACTTTCAAACAAATTCTGCATCTGTGGCTCTGTCTTTTGTTCACACCTGTAACAAACAACATTTTGAATCAGCTTCTGCTCTGATTCACTCGTCTGGGTGGCTTCTTCTCCTTAGCAACAGCAGCAGGGGCTCATGGGTACTGTTCAAGGTCATCTGACATCAAGGTGATTGTTGTAAGAAATACTTGGTAAATAAATGGTAAACAGAAACTGCTGACAATAACTGACCAATCAGAACCGAGCACGTAAACACGCTCACTATTTTACAAACAGAAAGACGGCAACAGAATTTAAGGTTGGTGAGAGAAAAACAAGCTGCAGATGATGAATGACGTAGACGATGAAAGCTCTCTCTCTCTCTCTCTCTCTTTTTTTCTTTGCTTGTGTCTGTGTCTCTCGCCCAGAGAGTCGCTGCTGGTAGAGATGGGCGTGTCCATTAAAGAAGATGGAGGAACGCTGGGCGTCTTCTCTCCTAAAGGAGTAAGTTCACACATGTCTCAGACATCTACTGCTGTCGCTCACATTTTATTTCGGTCACAGATGAATTAGCTTAAGAGTGAAAATGTCAAGTTTTTTACACTTTTTGTGTGCTTGCTCTGGGGTTGGATGCAATACTGAGCAATAGTCACAGAAGGAAATGTTGGAAATTAAGCATTTTGATTGGGTATATTATGCTGTTGGATACATGCTAGGACAAACAGTGGCATGCTAGTCAGCAACGGATAGCTTAGCTTCTCTAGTTCAAATCAGTACCTAACATGTAACAGTAGAGCCAATAGATGTCGTATACAGTGGTGTTTTATGTCCAAAATGAAAAGTTTTTTAAATTTTTACTAGAAAATTTAACTTCTAACCAACACAGACCATTCAGGCAAAATATGGAGAGTTGTTTCAGTACAACTGACGCCTCCAAATGTTGACAGCATTGAAACAACAGACCACCAGCGCATACTATGTTTGGTTTAAAGGGTATTTTTAAAGTGACGCTGTTTTGGACCCATTAAGGGGTCAAAGGTGGATTGTGCAGTTTATGTTTGTTGTCACTGGGTAAGAATCCCATAATAATCTTCTAGCATTTTGAAATACAGGTGGCCTAAAAGAACACTAGACTACTGCACCTCTCTTTGGCTCTGTATTCAGACTATGATGGGATATTTTTGGCCAATCAAGGTATTTAAGAGAGCCCGTGTGTGCAAAAAATATGTTGACAGCATTCATCATGATTCTTTAGGTAAACATTCATAGGAAAATTAAAGGATTTATATTTATATAACAAAAGTCATTTGACTCAGCTGTGCAACATTTTTCTTACGGCGACTCAGACTGGGAAGTAATTATAGTAATGACATTAATTCATGGTGCAGCTGTCAAAAAATGTGCTTCACAGAGAAACGGAACTTTTGACAGATCTGCAAATAAAATCCATCAAATAACAGTCAACTGAACAAAACAAATTAATAAGCCTAAAATGCCGTTAAGAGAACATGATGTTCCATCCATCTGTGTTTAAACAGCTCAATATGTCGTTCAGTCTATGTTGTTTGTTCAGAGCTTAGACACTGTAACATTATCACTGACCTCTGTGCTTCTTTCTGCTGCTGCAAGGGTAACATCCGACGAGACATCAGAGAAAAACAAACAGATAAACTCGTCTTTTTGCGAAGAGAAAAGAGTCACCCGTGTTTAGCACGTTTGCACACAGGTGCTAATGTTAGTGTCAACATGACATCACATGACGTGTGAGCAGGACCTGTTCCGTAACATCTCATCTAACGTCTCATCATGTTGTTTTTAAGTGTTTATCGTTGTTTTGAAGTCATGAAACCGATGTAGTGAGCAGAACATGACCGACTGTCAGTCTGTTACTGTGAGACAACTCAAATGTCGTTGATTCAAACTAATCTTTGAAACGTGTTGCAGACGCCTCACCTGGTGAACCTGAATGAAGACCCTCTGATGTCAGAGTGTCTGCTCTACTACATCAAGGAGGGAGTCACCAGGTGAGAACTCGAAGTTCCTGCTGCAGCTTCTGATTCTTCTCACCATGATGTCAGACGATGTTTAATAATATTGTTTCTCTGTGTGTGTGTGTGTGTGTGTGTGTGTGTGTGTGTGTGTGCGTGTGCGTGTGT
>JAQFJA010000016.1:17418596-17431062 GCA_029874485.1 Naso brachycentron
TCAGAAGGTTTATTCTCTGGCTGAAGTTCCTGCTTTCAATCAGGCCAAGTCACATGTTTATGAAAGTAAAGAAAGTCCATGATGCCCCAACACACCAAGCCAACAGCCAACTGTTGCTCTGTCTCTCTCTCTTCTCACTGTGTCCTGCATTCGTGGCTCTAATTGGCCCTTGTCTGCAGCCATTGAATCTCAGCAGATCCCAATGGTGAGAGAAAACACTGCTGGTCTCCAGCTCTCTGCTCTGGTTCATTAAAGCCTCTTTATTTTTTTTTTCGGCAGTACACATGATTTCATCTATGTGCAGTTCTCTTTAGCTTTCTCCTCAGTCTCTTCCTTTTTTCTTCCAATACCAATAGACCGTGGGTTGATGGTCATATGCAGCTATTCATGAGACAGATTGTTGATTAGAAGCAAATATATTAAGAAATCGTCTTATAAGTTGTTGCAAGGTTAGTGCTGCTTTATTAACAGTTTTTGTAACTGCACTCCGAGTGCTTCAGTTTCCTTTTCACCAATGGATGCAGACTAAAGCCACCTACTGGTCTGGAGAGTTTTCTCCTGAAGAACATTTGCGCTCGCTGACCATCGGCTGTGGTCTTTGCTGTGTGTAGAAGTGCAGCTTTTTGACCAAAACACAGACGACATGATGCAACAGTGAACTTTAGTTGCTACTCTGCTCGTTCTTCACATTGAATTGGTGGGCCAGGCCCTACAAATTTAAATTTGAAGTATATACTTGACAATGAAATTTAAATATCACTAAGTTTATAGTACGGAATATTTTACTTTGTCTTGATATCTGTGTGTATACAATTCGGTTTGAGCAACTTGATTTCTAAACTTAATTTAATTTTTGGATCCAAAATATAGCAAAATAAACTTTTTGATAATATTTTTGAAAAATCTGATTTTTTTTTCATCTTAAAACTCAAGACTTGACATAGCAAAGCATCTAAAATTTCAAAAAGCAGAATCCCAACCACATAAATTCAGAAGAATGTTTTTTAGAGTAAAACATGTAATCACTTTAAACTCATTGGTATTTAAATTTTGTCGCATTCAGTCAAAGTTAAACTTCAGTTGGGACGCAGACATTTCTTTGCTTCCATTCATGTTTGTGAGCAGCAACACTGAGAGTCATAAAAAAATATTATTTGAACTGTTAATCGTTAATCATACGGTTGTGAAGTTTACTTGCTGACAACAACAGCTCTACTAGCGCGCTAGTTAGCATCTGTAATACTAGTTAACACTACTGCTGACACAGTAGTTAGCATCTGAAGGCTATCAGTATAGATATAGGCACAGGTAGAGGAACCGAAGGTGTGTGTGTTTGTGTGAGTGTGAGATTGACAATGACATCACTTCCTCCTGGAATGCTGAAGACAGGAAGCAGCGAGCTTGGAGCAGGAAGTGCTCTGTGTGTGTGTGTGTCAGTCGGGCAGGTACGTGTGGATGTAGATCTGTTGTCGGATCCAGGGCGTGAAGTGCGTCACGTTGCTGTACACGCCGGGTCCGAGCACTTTACTGAAGCACACGCTGCCCCAGGATGTCAGGCCAAACAAAGTCCAGCGACCACTGGCCTCCTCGCACACCAACGGACCGCCACTGTCACCCTGAATAAGTGCACACACACACACACACACAGATTTACTGTATTCTCACAAGCACTGACTGACTTTAGATTCAGAAATCAAAATTAATCTAGGCTGTCGGTGCAGATTTTACCATGCAGGAGTCAACAGTTCCAGCGTCATAACCGGCACAAAGCATCCTGGGAGTGATGGTCTTCATGTCAAAGTAAGACTGACACTGAGACAGGGAAATGATCCGGACTTCCCCTTCCTGCAGCTTAAAGGGCACTGGATACAAACAGACAAACACACACACACACACACAGGTGTCATGAGGAGAAAAATTAAATTCATGTTTGTTTGTGTGAGCGTGTGTGTGTGTGTGTGTGTGTGTGTGCGCTCACTCCTGTTGCCCATGTGACCCCAGCCTGTGATGTAACAGTAGGAGTCTGGAGAGGGCAGCTGGCCGAGCTCAGGCAGACACACCGGTCTGACGAACTCCGTCTCCTCGATCTGAAAATAAGACAGGGGATCTCATCATCACTGACCTGTGAACAATGACAATCGACAATGTGTGTGTGTTTGTGTGTGTGTGTGTGTGTGTCCATCTCTGACCTCTGAGTCCAGCTGCACCACACTGATGTCGTAGTCGACCACCGCCCGGTTGTAGCGCGGATGTACGATGATGGAGCGCACCCCCCGGGTCTGACTGTGAACGCCTGGATGGTCCAGGTTGTTGAGGCCAAGCACGACCTTCCACAGCTCGGCGTTCTCTCTCCTGACAGACACACACAACTCCTTAGTGTTTTACCAAACAAACACACAAACCACATTTTTTGTTTGGTCCCTCCCCACGCTCACCCCTCAAAGCAGTGAGCAACCGTCAGAGCCCACTTCCGGGCGATGAGGACACAGCCGCACACGTGACCGCTTTGACCGCTCTGCAGCGAGCACTGCCATGGCCACGCCCCCCGACGCGACACCCGCCCTCCCAGAATCCTCTTCTTCCTGTGAGGGTGGACACCCACAGCTGGACGCAGACCACACTCTGATAAACAGACAGACAGACAGACGGACAAGAGTCTTAAGTTTGCTTTACAAAGGCTGTTAATCATGATAATGAATATTATCTTTATGACTTTGTTAATCATTCAGCAATCATTAATTATTGCCGCACAGAAACATTAACCACATGTCCAGCACACGTTAACCTGTATGACTTGTCTCAGTATGTCTCAGTATCAGAAACATAAATTAATGTTGTGCAGTCACCAGAATTAAATTGATCTGAGCTGCACATCCAGGTCCTTAATTGATTTAACAGAAGAAAAACCCTACAACTATTTGATAATCAATGAATGAATAAAATTATATTTTCAATAAAAAATGCAAACATTCTCTGATCAAGATTCTTTAAAGTGTAAACTTCCTCTGTTTCTTGTTTTAACATTAAAGTAAAATTTAATATTTTGGGTTTTTTGTATTTTTGGACAAGACATTTCATAGAAAGAACAACACACAAACACAGATTTGTATAAATCCGTAAAATTAAAAAAAATAAATAAATAAAAATTACCAGTTAATTGATTAAGAGACCAAAAGATGCTCAGATAAAAAACTTCTGTAATTAGAGGCTTAAACTAACAAATTAAAATTAAAAAGTTGCATGTGCTCTGATGTAAGGGAGAGAAAGTTTTACCTTCTCTGGCACAAAGCACTGATACTCTCCTCCTGGAATGACACGCATGACTGCAGGACAGACACACAGACATTTACAAAAATAATAATCAATCATCTGTAATAACTGCAGCAGCAGGTCGGTGTACGTCTCTCCAACAGGACAGCAGTGACACATTCTCAAACAACTTACATTTCATACAAAAAATATCTACCAGATGATTTTTATACATATATTGTTTAAACACATTAAAAAAAACATTATTTTATGTCATGTGACGATCATTCAATACTTTTATCTTTTGAATTTAGGGTGAAATCACAAGTCTATGCTCATGAAATCCTGTCAGTTCTCTCCACAGTGTGTGTGAAGGTCCACTAGGATCAGAGGCCCAACAGAACCAAGCTATCAGTTCTGGTACCTTCTCTTCTCCAGTCGGGCCTGCAGAGCAGATCCGTTCCTCAGGCTCCACTCAGGATGGACGTGTAACCAACGGCGACGGCCCGGGACTCCAGGCTGGTCGGGTACCATGGAAACGGAGGAGGGAACTCTGCAGAAAAAAAACACAATGGAGTTATCTGTCGTACTGTTAGATATGTGTGTGTGTGTGTGCGGGTGTGTGTGTGTGTGTGTGTGTGTGTGTGTGTGTGTGTGTGTGTGTGTGTGTGTGTGTGTGTGTTACTAACCTTACCCTAGTCCCAGCTGGTTGCAGGTCAGTTTGCTCAGCTCGTGGTTCCACTCGTCGGCACAGACCTGATACTCCGCTGCCGTCCTGAACACCGTCAGAACAGAACCCAATCGATCCGACAGAGACACTGGAGAGAGAACAGATCAATACACAACCTGATCAATAAACAAAATCCGATTGAGCAGGTAGATAGGATATGTTTAATTTGTATAACTGATAGGAGGTTTTCTGATTGAGGTTCATCGCGGTTCGAGTCTTTTGCCGAGACTATTTTCCAAAACACCATGTTGATAAATCTGTGGAGCTGTCTGAGGTGCTGAAGGTGAAAACTGGTTTGAAACCCTTTTTCTTAGCTTGGTAAACCAGACTCAATCACTTTGTGAATTACTACGCTTCGTGAAAATGGTCAGGGAATCCTCCCATTCATAGTCGTTTCCACCCGTTGAAAAACCTGAAACCTGTAACCTTATCTCATATGGGGCGGGCTTTATGCAATGACTCACTGAAGGGTCTGAAGACAGCAGCTCCGGTCTGTGTACATGGCAGCTGACACAAATCGTTGAAAGTCTACAGACTACTAATGTGAATTTTTGACTACTTGACAAATATTCAAATAGATGTTGTTATATTGTGTTGTGATATTTGCTATTTAGGTCAGTTTTAGTGCCTTTGTGCGGCATTTTTCAACTTGTTGTGTTGTGTTGTACTTGAGGCTGCTGAGTCTCCAGCACCGCACAGATCAGCAGAAAGACTACTAAAGGCTCCTATTCTTTCTTATGTGTAGTAATCACAAAAAAAGGAGAAAAAACAAAAAAAACGATACTTGCTGGGTCTCCAAGGTTATTATCTGTCTTTTTGGAATATTCCTTTTAGATAATATTGCATGATTTGCAATAATGAGGGGTTTAGGCTCACCTGAAATTCCACTCAAAACAAACATGGCGCCGGCTCAAAAGGGGAGAGACAAGGCGAACAGCTGTGATTGGTTGTGTGTCTATCTAATTGCATCCAGAGTCAGTTTTGATAGCGTTCGTTGGTGCTGCTTCTTGGAAATCAACGGTAAATTGAGAGGTGCCCAACTAATTCTTACTTGAGAACTAGTTTGGTTGTACCAGGCTACCTTTTTCTCTCAGACTTGCCTTTTCAGTACCGTGTGTGTGTGTGTGTGTGTGTGTGTGTGTGCCGTACCACAGTTCCATTCATCCGAGCTGTCTGAACAGTGCTTTTTTCCATCACACCACAGTGTCCGGTGAACACACTGATGGTTGTTACAGGAGAGCTCGTTGTCTCTGCACACAGCTGAGGAGATGTTCATGCACATAATCAATTAAACACTCTGAGAAAACATGAAAAAATATTATTTATAGCAATGACACCAACAAACATAAAAATGACCAAATAAACAGAGGGACTCACAGCAGTTGGCCTCGTCCACCAGCAGGGGGCAGTCTGGGAATCCATCACAGATCATACTGGCTTTAATGCACACCTTACTGCCAGGACACTCCCACAGAGCGCGCTCAGAACAGCCTGACAGAGACACAGAGGTGACATAACGATTATGTGCTTCAACAAAAAAGACAGATAATGTGTTTGCAGTACCAACAGGAAATGTTGCGCTGCTCTTATTTTGAAATGTGTGCGTCTCACCACAGTTGTCTTCGTCGCTGTGGTCGTCACAGTCCAGGTGACCGTCACAGCGTTTGGTTGCCAGGACGCAGCGACCTGAGCGACACTTGAAGTGGCTAGGGGAGCACTCTGTTGACAAGGAAACGCACAAAAAAGTATGAAAATGTAAATTTGACAGAAAACAATTTAAACCATTTTCATCCGTTAAATGGGACAAAAAGTCACAGACACACAGTCGTACCATCGACTCCAGCCTCTGGAAGCAGGCATGTTGTGTTTCCTCCCTCCTCTGGAAACTGACTGCAGTCTGAGTCCTCTGGCCACTGCAATCCCACAATGCCGAGCACCGACTCACACTTTCCCTTTGCATTACGACACAATGACCTGCAGGGCAGCGAGACAAGACAAATGGATAAGAACTAGGGAAAGAGGTTAAAAACCCTCAGATTATTTTAAATTTTATACTGACAGTCTTTTCAGCTCCAACGTTTCATTTGCACTCGCCACAAATGTGACTCGCCACGTGACACTAACTGCTGTACAGCTAAATGTTTCCAGTGGAACTTGTGAACCTTGGTTCCACGTGAGGTTGATTGACCTGCACGCTGTGAAGTCTGTGTGTCTGTGGACTCCGAACCGTGACAGTTTGACATGAATTTCCTGCCAAAATTTAACAAACAAACTAAATATTTTTAAAGCAACAACATGCAACTTTTTCAAAAAGTGAAATAACAGTTAAAAAAAACATTTTGATGTTAAAGTAAGTTATAACAGGTTGACTGAGCTCTCTGCTCTGCCACTCAGCCCTTCTGTGGCTTGTTTCTGTGCTTTGTAACTTCAAATCTCCGAGCCGCAGTTTTTACAATCAGCATTACTATGTTGCACAAAACAGTAATTTTGGAGAAAAAAGCAGGTCATATTTTATAGACAATGTCCTCCAGTTTTCCTCTAATGTTCTACAACTGCTCGGCCTCAGCTCAGTGTTTCTCTGAGTTTTCTGTAGCCTGCCGGCAGACCCAAGCTGCAGCTGAGCAGCACCAAGGGGTATTTATCCCCCTATCAGATGGAGTGGACACCAGAACCAGAGTGAGTGGGCAATGTAAATGGACTCAGTCTCTACTATGTTAATGACAGAGTTGAGGATGTTGTAAAGAGGATGCAGATGGAAGAAAAGAGACAGCGAGCAAGCAAGACTTCCACCCTGCTCACCTGCAGGGTGGGACCCTCTGCAGGGTGACGGGGTCACACTTTGGCACCAGCAGCGTGCAGGCGTAGAACATGAGGTACTGGTAGCAGCCGGTCTGGACCAGGGCGGGAAACAGAGAGGACTCCCAGGACACGGAGCTCTCTCTCTGGGACAGGTGGCCCAGGTAGTTGGGGAAGCTGGTCAGGTTGTAAGGCAGGTTCATGCACAGCTCCAGGCTGATGGGCTCACAGCGAGCTGAGACACAGAGAGCGAGAGTCACCACCAGGGGGAGACATTTTCTTCCTCTATACCTCTACCAAAGGTTCCTGACACAGTTTGTGTGGTGAAACCAGGCTGCACAACTGAAACCTTTATCTGAAATGTAGCTAATAAACCGTCACTATGAAGGAAAGAGCGCAGTATTTTCCCTGAAATACTGCATACTAAAGTAGAAGTATCTAAATACACATTAAGTACAGTAAGATTCTAAAATAAAAGCTCTTCACCCATAAGAATAATAATAATGCTAATAATTACAAAAAGAAGAAGAGCGAGAGGGAAGAGGGGAAGAATAAGAAGCAGAAGAAGAAGAAGAAAAAGAAGAAACAGCTTTCTGCCATTGCTGTTGAGTGTTGACTCACTGCAGTTGTTATTGTTGTTGTTGGTTCGGGGGTCGCAGGCAGTGCTGCCCCCCCCACACACTGACGGACAGGAAGTAGAGATACAGCTGGGCTGACCAGGAACACACGCACCCTGAGCTGGAAAACACATACACACACATAAACACACACACAGAGTGAGAGGAGGTGATGGGTGAAGAGATGTGTGACGGGTGTGAGGCAGACGGGCGTCTCACTCTGCTCTCTGCTGCAGTGCTCCTCATCGCTGCCGTCTTTACAGTCGTCCTCTCCGTCACAGCGAAACGCTGAAGGAATACACTGACCGTTCCTGCACTCCAACAGACCCTGACTCTTACAGGCTGCACACACACACACACACACATGCGCGCGCGCACACACACACACAGTTCAGTTTTCATGTTTATAAACTTTCATCGGGGATTGAATGGTTCATTTCAGCCACATAAATCATCAGAGTGACTCTGCTATTTTCTCACTTTATCTTGTTTCACTCAGAGGTGGAAACTCCAGACAGACGAGAGTCACAGTTTAATGTACAAGGAAAACTACACAGAACCCAAATTTAAGGCTGAAATTCTATTTGAACGGGGAAATGGAACTTGGGTTCGGCTCAGGTAGGAGCAGTCTGGAATAACTTTCAGCTGAGTCATTTTTTTTTTGTTTCGAGTAAATTAAAGCAGCTTCTCACTGTTTCTCAGATAAATGTTCATGTTTTCTCAGTGAACATCCTCTGTGTTTTGAATCTGCAGCGAGGAAACGTTACAGTGTCGCCGAGAAGAGGCAGCAAGTCGTCAGTCAATAATGTTGGTGTGAAAATGTGATCAAATCAGATTCTCTCAGTGCAGAATCAAGCAAAGTTTCATGTTCCACTGAATCATGGACATCAGTCTTAATGTCTGCAGTAATACCCAGCTGGTGCATTGCCAACTGAAACAGTTCACTTGTTATAAAGGTATAATAAATATACACACTTTTGCTTATTTTGCTTAATTTTTCTCTAATTTTTGCTTGTTTTATGACCCTCTAATCTCTTTGTTCCTTCAAAAAAACATAAAACTTTTCCACAAACATCTGGACACTGATGGGAAATTTCTCCATTAAATGACTCCACACACACTCTGCGCTCACAGTGTAACTCACACTTGAACCATCATTTAACTTCGCGTCTAAACGAGCTGAACAAACTAGTGTTTGTTTTTTTTTTGTGTAAGTTTTTTATCGACTCACAGCAGTTGAGCTCGTCGCTCTTGTCCAGACAGTCGTGGTCTCCGTCACACAGCCAGTCTTTGGACACACAGCGACCGTCGCCACAGCGATGCTCACGGGCCACATCACACACTGACAATACACACACAACACGACTGTCATCATGTGATTAACTGGTATAATAACACATTTTTAAATGTAATCTGGTCTGATTAAAGTTTCTTTGTAGCTGTAACATGCAGTGACATCCTTCACACACTCATGTGTTCACGAATGGCTTCTGAGCGTCTGAGCCTTTGGATGATGCTCCTTTCATCACCTGTCACCAGTGAGCCTGTTCACATGTGGAATGTTCCAAACAGATGTTTTTGGAACCATGCACTATTTTCAAAGTTGTTGTTGCTCCAGCCACAATTTGTTTAAAACATGTTGCTGCATCACATTTAGAATAAACAAATATAAACAAAAACCAACAAAGCTTATGAGATCGAACTTTAAACATACTGTGTTTTTGTTGTTCTTAACTGAGCGAATGTCAGAAAGAATCAGTGGACTTGATTTTCTTTATGCTTTGAAACTGTGATTTCTTTGTTAAAAAAGCGATTATCCAGTAAGGTTGGAGGGTAGGGAGCCACAGGTGGGACTGAGCTGTCTGTCGAGAAATATCTGAGATTTCAACCTATAAAGCCACACCACAGAACCAGTGGTGTCTTTGATACGAGTTTAAAAAAAAGCCAAATTTACACGTGGAAAAGAAGCCACCACATGTCTGTTTGCTGACGCTTTGTGCATCTCCTGCTGGGGTGGGACAGCGTCTGTCCAGCAAAAAGCAGGAAGTACCGCTGTAGGTTCTGCTGTCCCATCTACTGAAGGTGATCATGTGATCTGATTTAAAGTGAAAAACTTTTATTTTTCTATTTCCATGATGCATGGTGGGTCAGATTCTCAACCTATGTGATTATTGAACAGCTTGTGAAAGCATTTTTGGATTTTGGTTGTTTCGCTTAGCCAGATTCCTTTCCACCTTCACTCCACCGTGGGCGAAATGATCCCTAGAAACAAAATGACCATCTGCACAGATTAAATTTGAAAAGACAATGACAGTTAAAGAGGGGTTCTGGAAAATCGAATCCCATCCCTCTGAGAATCGCTAAAAGTGGAGGCAATGCAAGACCAAGAGAATCAAGTGCACTCAGTGGAGTGGGTGGAGTCTCTGGTCTGGGCCTGGGCTGGATCACATTTGTTTTGTTAATGTTTTATGCAGCGTCACAACTGTTTTATGGAATCCTTGCTGTGACATCATGAGTGTGTTATGTGACAGTGGGCCACTTTGTCAGAGTGAACACACACAGACCGTTTACAGTCAGTCCGTGATCTGTTTCACTGCATGCAGTCAAAAACTAACCAACACTTTAAAATCATTTCAGGTTTCAGCAAAAAACAAGTTTGCCAGAGTTTAACTGTTCACCAAAATAAAAGCTCAGCAGACACAAGAAACTCCCATTACACGATACTCTGTGTGTGTGTGTGTGTGTGTGTTGGCAGACAGACAGGTGGCGGATTCCCTCTCTCACACCACATCTCTCTCTGATCCCATAGTTGATCCTGAGCTGCAAACTGCGTCACGAAAAGCGTGTGGTAGCTCATGTTATTGTTTGTTTGTGCGTGTGTGTGTGTGTGTGTGTGTGTACTCTCTCACCACAGTTGAGTTCGTCACTCAGGTCTCCACAGTCATCATAACCATCACACACCAGAGCGGGCGAGAGACACCGGCCAGTGTTGCACCGAAACTTTCCATCTGTACACACTGGAGAGAGAGAGAGAGAGAGAGAGAGAGAGAGAAAGGGAGAGAGAGTCACACGACCTAACTTTGTTTTGTTTGTTTAATGTCTTTGTTTTTCTCATTCTGTCTCATCTCTTTCCCCTCTTTCACTTTCCTTTGTGTCATTCTATCTTTCTTTTTTCTCTCATGTGACTCCTTTTATTGCAGCAATCATCGTTGTCTTTAAAGAGACGTTGAGGTCAGAAAGAGGGCGAGAGACATAAACACACAAAGAACAAAGTCTCTCTCTCTTTACATTCCAGTGTTCTCTGCCTATAGACTCCTTATATCACCATGACAACCGTCTCTCTGTCACACACACAGACAGTTCTGGAACATTACTGTCATCCAATCAATCACCTGCGAAAACATCACCACGACAACGGACCAAAAACTCCATCTGCTGTTTGTACATCTCACAATACACTGTGTGCGCGCGCTGGTGTGTGTGTGTGTGTGTGTGTGTCTCACCGCAATGTGTTTCGTCACTCCAGTCATCACAGTCATTGTATCCGTTACACACCAGTTTCTGAGGGACACAAATCCCCGTTGCACACAGGAAGTGGTCCTTCCCGCCACACACAGCTGCAAGCCAATTAGAGAGGGCAGAGCGATGATGTCATCAAAGCGTTCAATCATTTAATAAGTTTAAACACCAACACCTGTGTGCACGTGTTTACTTACAGGGTTTACCTTTGATCTGTCTAGGGGTGTAACAGGCAGAGGGGGCGGGGCCTGCTGTTGTCGTGGGTGATGATGTTGGTGATGTTGGCGATGATGGTGATGGTGGCGATGATGGCGATGATGGTGGCGACAAGGTGGAGGTGGCGTTGCTGAACTGCGAGCATCGCAGGAAGTCGGGCCAGGAAGCATTGAACATTTGGAGGACGGGCTCGCAGCCTTCCCTCGCCGCCTCACAGAACGATGCACAGGGCAGCACAACCCGCCTGCCCACACACACACACACACACACGCACACAGATCAGCGAGGACATTCTCAGTTGCGGTAATAAAACACTGATACCCATAATCCTCCTGTCAGAGGTCAGAGGTCGCACAGAGTTGAAGCTACTGGCAAGTGTGTGTGTGCTCTAATTTCAGCGTGTGTGAGGATGTTATTCTTGACTGTGAGAGGTTCAGAATACACACACACACACACACACACACACACACACACACACACACACACACACACAAACACACAAACTGCCCCACTTACAGTCTGAACAGCTGAGATTCATGTGCGGCAAGAGATTTTTTCCTGTGTATGTGTTTGTGCGTGTGTGTCTGTGTGTGTGATTTAAAGTTAATAAACAACTAGTTTTAACAGGTTTTTTAAATTCTGCTCATCTATCATGTGATGAGTCACAAACTTTGTTTTGACACTAAGAGGTTTTCTAAAATGTTGTTCTTAAACTTATTTTTTTTTTAAACTGTGACATAGTTTTCTGTGCATGGGAAAAAGATACATGACGTTGGAAACTGGTCTCTCTGACCTTCATGCTGCAGTGTTCCGTGGTGTCTTGTGCTACCTGTTGTGCGTCCCGTCTGCAGCGATACACTCGGGCAGCGCCAGCGAGCAGCCGAACAGCATGATGTGTCTGTAGCAGGACAGTCTGCTGAGGTAGCTGAAGAACCTGCAACACGTTAAGAACATGTCATCAGTCACCGCTGACCAGTCAGCGTTCACGGTCAGCCCGTTTGAGCAGGAAACTCTGAGTTGACTTTACTGTGACTGTGTCGCTAAAATCACTATTTCAGAAGAGAAAGTGAGAGTCTAAATTTTCCAGTATGCGGTTAATTCATCAAAGTCATGGCTGTTTTGTGTGAGACCATGAGTGCGAGCCGGCCGGCATCATTCAGGAAAGCAATCGTCTTCATCTTCCTCTTGCCTAGAGAAGAAGAAGTTCCTATGGCTAGCCATTTCCCCCATTTCCTGTCTGAGAACTCTAACACTATGTTCGAAACCCTATCACAGAAACAGTGTACTACATAGCGTGTTCACCATTTCGTAGTGGCGTTCAAATTCTTCGTGGTTAATT
>JAQFJA010000016.1:17562781-17574319 GCA_029874485.1 Naso brachycentron
CCCCCCCCCCCCCCCCCCCCCCCCCCCCCCCCCCCCCCCCCCCCCCCCCCCCCCCCCCCCCCCCCCACACACACACAAACACACAAACACACACAAAACACACTGGTGAGAATATGTCTTATTTTTCATTCTTTCAACACTCAGCGCAAACACCTGCTTAAAAAAGCCGTCACACTGCGAGTTTGGTCAAGAAGTTTGGAGAAACGAAACACAGCACAAACTGACAGAAAGTTACTGGTAAAATGTTTGTGTTAGAATGATTTTTGAAAAAGTGTTTGATGGTTTTTGCCTCCCCTCTTTCAGCCCACGAGGCCGGGCTGGTGTGTCTGCAGGTTCTGGAGTCTGGAGGTTCGGTTTCCTCCTCAGTTTTGTTCGAGTACCGAGCGAGGAACGCCAGCTCTCTGCCCAGCTCTCAGCTCGACTGGCTCTCACTGGACGGTCAGAATCGACTCCTTCACAGCTCACACAGCTCACAGTTAGCAAGAACTGATAACACAAGAAAAAAAAAGCCACAAGAGAAACATATCAGGTTGCCAAAACCCCAACAAACAGAGGAACCAGAGGGAGTGAGCTGCATTTTGAAAGTGTCTCACCCTCCCACCAGGCCTCCCTCCCCCCAAAATACCACCAAGCTCCAGCTGCTCAGCTGAGAGATGAGTGAGTGCAGCGAGTTTGCTCCAGTCAACAAGCTCTCTCAAGTGTTTTCAGTCAGGTAAACACATAAACATCACACAAACAGAAGCAGAATAGCTGTTAGCCCACAGTGTCAGACAGTGTGACAGACAGGCAGGGCAGTGAAAGTGTGAACTGAGTGCTCCAGGAGGCATGTCTGAACATCTGGTTAGCTTATGTTAGCATGAAGTCTAAAAATGGGAAACAGCTTTCATACTTCTGTCAAACAAGCCAAAAAAATTCACCCTCCAGCGTCTCTAAAGCTCACTGACAAACACACATAAATCATCCAGATCTTCAGAGGCGTTGGCTGTCTCATCCAGCTTGATATTTACACTGCTCAATCTCGTTATTCAACTAAATATGACTCTCTAGGTACGTGACATGAAAGGAAGGTTTCAGGCAACATGTAATGTGTTGAGAGACGAACCATAAATTGGTCTTAAGTATTTTGTTGACACGGGTGGGTTTTCTTACTTAAAGATTAGTCAACTTGTCCAAGATAGATAGATAGATCTTAAACTCAGTTTCAGACAGGTTATGCCAATATTAAACACTGAGAGAAAAAAATAGCTTGATCAGATTGGCTTTATGATCACAAACTTTCCCGTCGATCTGCTGCACTTCCTCTCTTTCACAATAAAACAGCCTCTTGAAATGAGCATTCATTTGAAGCAGGTAGTTTCAGTCTAGAGATTTAATGGATTATATTCAGATGTAGAGTTTAGAATTTGATGGTAATATTCGAGTTGATTAATGCTTACAGCCTCATAACTAATAAACAACAACCATCAACAAAGCAGCGTAGATTTGATCAGGTTTCCTCAAATCAAACGTCATTCAGGTTGAATGTTCAGCAACACATCTTATAAAACAGGTAGTTCCCGTTCTTGATTCTAATTGGCCTAACCTTCTGTTGCTGTGACCGCGTTGCAATATTAGAACTGCACCAGCCAAACAAGTTGTTTCAAAATGTCAGATTAAGCCTGGATGAGTGGCGGAAAGATGTAGGAGGAGGAGAAAAAGGAAAGAAGACACACTGAAATTATTGAGAGAGAGACACTGAAGAGCTGGAAAAGTCAAGAGGCGAAGCCGGGACTGTTAAACAGATGTTGTGGTCAGTTTGCTATTTTCAGACCAGGTGTGCTGAGAAAGATCTGGCGACAGATTTTAAATCAATTACCAAAATGGAACTAAACCAGTCTCACCATCAGTTTTATGCCACTGTGAAAAACAAGGTGAACCCTGTGGTTTCAGCAGTAACGTTGGCTTACGTGCCGGACTTAACCGGTACATCAGTGATCCACCAATCAGCTGTTCCTGGTGTGTGATGAAAGATCCCGTGTTTACCTCTAGCAACAACATTTTCGCTGGAGTAGTAAAAAAAAAAAAAAAAAATTGCTGAGAAGGACGTGAAAAAACAATTGCACGACACCTCTTAGCTGTTCTAAAGTCATTGTAAATCATGACCTCGCGCTGCTTATTGCTTAGACAACCAACTCCGAACTCTGCACAGCCTCAGTTCGTATCAGGCAGAATAATGTTGATCCTCGCAGGTGGATTGGATCACCATGACAACAACCAAGTGACGACTCAGTATGTTCGTCAGAATCAGTCGTATTGATGCTCCTCCCACCCCTGAAATAACAGATCAGGAAGTACCTTTCTCCTTATAAGGTCAAACCAACCAGGAGGCCTCAGTCCTAATTGATAAGTTGATTGGCAGCGACACTGATCAGTCAGTTTGTGTGAAAGCTTTACTTTAACATCAGGAGGACTGACATTGTAGTGTGACATCACGTGGATCACCTGCAGCATTCAGACCTGCTCCACACCTTCTTCTCCTCTCCTCTTCCTCTCTTCCTCTCCCATCAGCTGTCGTTCTGCATGTCGTCCTCTCCGTGCCCCCCGCCGTCTCTCTCTTTGCTCTCATGGACTCCGTCGGTGGTTTCAGGCTCAGAGCCAGGAATGTGAGACAGTCACTTCTCCCCCTCCTCCCTCCCTCACTGTGGACTTCCCACCATGCTTTGCTGCTGTGTTGGGACATCCAGCCTGCACACTACACGGGACGACTGAGCAATAGCCACTGTGTCTCTCTCTCTTTAACTAGCTGATCCTCGCTCGGCCTCTCAATCTGCTTACTGCGCGTGTGTCACTTGATTTAGTGTTTCTGTGTGCGTGCGTGTGTGTGTGTGTGTGTTAGCATGCTATGCATCTCTCATCAGCTTGTCATCACTGTGCACATTTTAAGATTGAGTGAGTGTGTGTGTGTGTGACTGTGAGTGACATCATAACGTAGCCTTACCTTTGCTCACACACTCTGAGAGACAAACAGATGGACCGACAGAAGATGGACGACACACAGAAGCAGGACGGCGCCGGTAGGACTAGAATCTGTGTGGTTTTTTTTAGTGGTTGTCATGCTTACCCGGCTGCTCAGTAACCTTGGAAACAGTTAAAAAGTTAAAGAATCTTTACTTAATCAGGACAAAACTCTTTAAAATTGAGTTTATTGTTATTGAATTTAAAATCACTGATCACATTTGTTTCTTTGTTTGTTTATTGTTATTGAACTGATTGTTTCACATTGTTGTCCGGCCAGCGGTCACTTCGTTGAGTCGAGCTGTCAGTCGTGACGTCTGTGATGTGTGTGTTCATGCAGCGCTGTGCTTCAGCACTGAGCTCAGCTTGGTGGCCTTTTACGTTCAGAGGGGTCTCTGACATTCTGACTCGACGTCGATTCAGAAAATATTAAAACAGGTTTCTGGCGTTCGAGGTTGAATCCTGAAATGTACGAAATACCAAGAGGAAGATGAGCTGGAACCACGGAGCGTTTGATTAATTAATCAATGAACTGTTTAACCTTGTTAGAGTCACATGCTGAGTGATCAGTAGACTCATAGGCAGAGGATCATCAGAGTCATCGCAGCTCATCCTGTTACCAACAAACATCTGAAGTGAAGTTTCTGGAAACTCAGCAGTGGTTGAGTTGCGTCAGTCTGGATGAAACGAGTGAAACAGCCACAGAAACTCGTCCTGTCGTGATTTTCCTCCCGAGTTGTTTCATCGATAAATCGCTTAAAAACTGCAGGAATTGTTGTTGTCATTAATTGTTTATTGCTTCAGATTTGCTGTTAGTTGTTTAAATGTGATTATTGTTTATTCTTAAGTTTCACTTCTTCTCTTCAAATCTCTTTAAACTCCTTTGTTCTCTTATTTCTCTTATTTATCTCTTTATGTTTCACTTTTACTCCAAAACATTAATAGATTATATGTAAGAATAACGTTGTAACCGTGTGTGTGTGTATGTGTGTGTGTGTGTGTGTACAGGTCACAGTGTATCAGTGTGTCTATATTAGGGAGTCTGCTTTTATTTCGTTCACACACACACACACACACACACACACACACACACACACACACACACTCTCACACTCTCTGTGCCAAGCGGCCAAACGATTGAAGTCAGTAGAGATAGTTTCCATCTGAGACTCTGTATGTGGTATGTGTGTGTGTGTGTGTGTGTGTTAAAGAGGCTCTCTTAAAACAGTTATTTAAGAGAGGAGTTTTCCATTTGCCTCCTGGTTAGAGCTTTCGACACACACACACACACACATGCACACACTGACCTTGCAAAGTTTTTTTTAGCCAATCAGATTAGTTGTTGAGTGATTGACACGCAGACGATTGGTTGAAGGTTTCATGTTTTTTCCTGGAGGTTCAGATCTCTGGTTGATTGACAGCTCGTCCTCTTTAAAGCCGCTGCAGCTTGAAATGAATCAGTACGAATTCAAACTCTCCTCTGGGAATAAACACAAGTTGATATTTCTTCTTCTGTCACTGGTGATGTCATAGTGATGTCATCAGACAACAGATGTCTTCCAAGGTGTTCAAGATTCAACCTTTTTGGACAAAGTCAGGAAATTTCTGTGTCTAAGAACGACAAATATGCATTTTATTGATGATCTATTGCAAAGCGAGCAACAGACTGTTGAATGTTATTTTTAATTGCTGAAGTCTGGAGCTGTAGCAGTTATTGCAGTGACTGAAAATTTAAAGAAAATTTAAAGTTAGCTTTTTTAAAATTTATTTACTTTCCACATTAAATATGATCCAAATCAGAGTCCTGGTGAAAATCACACAGACCGGGGGGGTAGATGGGGGCGTCCATGTGCTTAGTGGGCGTGGCCAATAAAGGAGCTGATAACGAGTTGATGGTGGATGATTGTGAAAGTAGAACAAATTGTGGAAAGCCTCCTGAGACCTGACCTTTCTGATCAGAGGGAATCGTTCAGCCTACTTTCATCTGTTTGAAACCTTCACATGTTGAGCAGCTTTTCTTTTTGTAATACGAAAATGACAGAAAAAGGAAACGCCTGATCCCCTTCAATCAAAACTATCTCAGGGAAATCAAAACTACAACCAAAAATGCGACAGAAAGCTTTATGACAGCACTCAGAGGAGGTCTCACTCTGTGCGTTTTCTGTCTGCAGATAATCAGTTCAGGATGTCCATCCTGGAGCGACTGGAGCAGATTGAGCGCAGGATGACAGAGATGGCCGCCCGCGACAACAGCAACAAGCAACAGCAGCAGCAGCAGCAACATTATCAACATCATCAACAGCAGCATGGCAGCCAGCTGGCCACGCCCCCTCCTCCACCGTTACCTGAAGACCATGAACAGGTGAGGATGCTGAAATAACACCTTTCAGTGTATTATAACAGAGTTCAACAGCAGCACAAAAAATGATCCAAATATTTAAATGTATACTAGTTCCAATTATTTATATCAGGACTGTCCTGAATACCTTTTTTCGACTTCGAAGCTAATAATTGAGTATTTGGTGTACTGTTAGCGCTTGCCCGTTGTTGCTTGCTCTCTGTCAAATATCCTTGCTGCTGCTGCTTTCCTTCAGAAATACTGTCCTTGCGTAACATTAGTTCCTCTTCAGTTGCTCGCAGCAACTTTGTGTCAGGCATTCATGTAACTTTACATTGCATCTTTGGTTCAGTTTTTATAAACGTCATTTTGTCCTGTGTCTGAGTTCTTTGTTAGCTGGTAATTAGCCACAGCTATCAGCCAATAATAATTTTCTGTCTCATAAACGTTTGTAACAAACCTGTTTTGGAAAATGTAAGAGGTAGAAAGTACAGACTGTGTTAAAATATAGGGAGCAAAAGTAAAATGTTGTCCAAAAAATAAATATTGAAGTGAAGAACAGATACTTCAAAAATCTACTCAGTGCTTTGAGCGGGCTGCTGTGCACTGAAGTCTGAACGCAAACCAGAACAGATTCTGATGATGACACAGCTCTCTGACAGACACCGAGATGGAAAACTGAAAATAGTTTGTTCAATAAATTCATTTTGTGAAAATTAGGATTATCTTCTAGTATCTTTTATTCGCTGTAGAAATTCAGATCACAGACTATTATGTGACGGATGGCTGATACCGACCGTCGATTCACACGCCAACGGGTGAATAAGGGGAGCACCAGCAATTTTTTCTTTTTTTTCACTTAAAGCACTGAGTCTACTTGAAGTTGAATTAGGCCACTTCTGCTAACGAGCTAGCAAGCTAACATTAGCTGTAGCATGAGACTCATTTGGAAGCAATTTCGATGCGGCCACTTGCGCTGGCTAAAGTTATATTTTGTTTGTTGTAGATTTCCCTTTTAAGTCCAGTTGGAACTGAGACCAAACGGTTGCAGGGAAAGTTGCAGCGGAGTAAACCGGTCCGTCTCAGCTCGAGCTCGAGCCGGCTGATGGTGTCACTCGCAGACACTCTGTTGTTGGCAGAGGCGAGTCAGTGCTTAAGACACGAACAGCTAATCAGCTTGCACCGACGTCACCTGTTGCTGAGAAGCACAGCGTAGACCGGCCAATCAGGACAGAGAGTACAGAGAGCATCGCTGATTAAGCAAATAGAACGGGAGCGATAAGATTTTTAGCAATCCTGAGCACAGAGACATGATGGGAAAACAGAGATCTCACAAAACTTTCAGACCGTGTCACTTACTAACAGCTGTCTGTGGGTATCATGATGTTTTTTTTCAAATAAAACACAAAAGGATATTGATATTTACTCCAAAGTTACCAGCTACAACTTTAAGTGCAATAACAAAGTATTTGTACTTAGTCACTTCCCACCTCTACTGCGCTCTTGGTGTATCTCAGGGTATAAACACCTGTGAGTACCCAGTGCACATGCTGGCACACACCTCCGTGAATATACTGGCAGTCACTGGTTGATGGACTGACGTTCGCCTGTTGGAAAATTTTATATCACCCAACCCTAGGAGTAGATGAGTAGATCCACTGATCCTACCCGTCAAAAGGAGTGAAGCTTTTTTTAAAATGCCTCCTGGACGCTTCTCCTTGGAGGTTGTCCAATTGGTAGGAGACTCCAGGGTAGGCCCAGAACCCTCTGGTGGGATTATGTATCTCCTCTGGCCTGTGAACGTCTCGGGATCCCTCAGGAGCAGCGTTACTAGGAAGAGGGACGTCAGGAATTCCTTACTTAGTCTGCTGCCAATTAGAAATTGTCTAGATAAATGAACTAAAAAAACAAAAGATGCAAAGAAACTACATGATGAGTGAGAAGGTCAAACATCGGACGAGCAGCAGGTCAGCAGACAGATTACATGACGGTGACTGTTGAGCTGATAAACAGGTTAAGAAGAACAAATTGACCTGAATGTAAAATCCCTTTAAAAAAAACCTCTGCAGTCACTGGGCCTCTCTCTGCCACTCTTTCTCTCTCTCCCTCGCTGATGTCATGGAGAATTTGGCAGATCGAGTCCGCGAGTTAAAATAGACTCAATGTGACAGAGACAGACAGAGACAGAGTCCTTCAGAGCCAAGAGCCGAACAAAGATAAGAGTTCACTGTGTCATAAGAGGCTGAGACTGAAACTCACTGCACTGTGAGAAACAGAAAGATTTACAGGTTTTTACTTTAAATATATAAGTCACGTGCATCCTAAGTTTGTCCGTCTCCTTCGGAAACTGTCCCATCTGAGGAGAGACGTCAGTGTGTCAGCTGCAAAATATGTCACTCTTTCAGACAGGTTTTACATCTATTAGAGTGTGTGTGTGTGTTTGCTAACTTGTTGTTCTCTTTTTAGATTTGTTTTGTAAAATGTAATCAGTCAATAATGTCAATAAGCTTTGGCAATAAAGTAACTTGAACATTCGAGCCAATAAAGTTTATTTGAATCTGAGAATGAAACAGAGGCAGACAAATTGAACAGCTGTATGCAAAACTCAACACTAATCCACATTCTGTGTGTGTGTGTCAGTCCTCTCAGTGGTTTGAGAGGAGGATTGTGGGAGTGTGTGAGCGAATGATGAGGGGAGGACGGTGGGGAGGAGGAGGAGGAGGAGGAGGAGGAGAGAGGCTTCATCACTCTGTCCGTCACCGCGGCATGACACTGCTCCACCTGGCTGCTGCACAGGGATACACACACCTGATCCACACTCTGATCCACTGGAGGTACACACAAACACACCTACACACATGATGTACACTCTGATCCACTGAAGGTACACACACATGCACACACATCTGACACACACTGATCCACAGCAGATACACACGCATTTTGACTGTAGATGTTTCTGTGTTGTAGGAGTGTTAACAGCGACAGTTTGGAATTGGAACAGGAAGTTGATCCTCTCAACATCGACCACTTCTCCTGCACCCCGCTGGTAAACAAGCGCGCACGCACACACACATACACACACACACGTAGTTAAATGTAATTGGCCAATGTTGTCACTTCTGTGTTGTCTTTGCAAAGGTGCTAATATGGCCAGAAGTTTCTGTTGCCGTGGTTACCAATATACCTTGAGCTTGGATGGTAGTTAAACCTAAACAATGTTTGTGATGAACTTACAGCCAATCAGATTGCTGCATTCTCAGTGGTGATGGTTTGATAATGGAATGTTTCCTGTGTTCCGTGTTTCTGTGTGTGTGTGTATGTGTGTATTCCAGATGTGGGCGTGTGCATTGGGCCACCAGAGGGCAGCAGAGCTCCTCTATGGCTGGAACAGTTCGGCTCTGGGGATCCCCGATTCGCTGGGACGCCTGCCGCTTGCAGTGGCTCGCTCGCGAGGGCACACCCGCCTCGCCACGGCGCTGGAGGAGCTGCACACGCACACACACATGACACAAGGGGACACGCACACGTCTCCAGCAGAGACACACACACCGGCCACACCCCAACCGCAGCTGCCTCCGTCTCCCCTGTCCACCAGCCCAGACACAGGTAACACTCACCTGCTGCTGATCACAGCTCCGGTCCTGCTTGAAGTCATGTCACTTGATTCTAGCCTTCTGATTGGCTGTCTCCTTTCTCCCCCTGCCAGGTCTGAGCTCCTCCAGCAGCCTCCCTTCCCCCAGTGACCCCTCCTCACCCTCCCCAAGTTCTGCCTACTCCAGTGGCCCCGCCCCCATGGACACTTCCCCCTCCTCCCCCTCATCCCCCTCCTCAACCTCTTCCTCTTTGCCCGTCTCCCCTCCCTCCCCATCCTCCCTCCCCCTCTCCTCTCTCCCTCCTGTGTCTATGTGGGGGGAGGAGCCAAACACTGAGCTGAACGCAGGTAACACAGGTATGGTTAAGTTATTTACGTGTGTCCCAGCACTCATCGTTACTGATTATTAATATTATTAATCAATCCCACAGGTTTGAACCCCGGCAGTTCCAGAGACTCTCCTCTTTACCTCATGGACTATGAGAGCACAAGCCCCCCCTCCCCCAGCCACACACACACTTACCCGAACACACACACACACACGGCGAGTGGGCGGCGAGCTCACATGGCAGCAACACTGGAGGAACAGCTGCTGAGCTACAGCGAGAACGCCGAGAACGAAGGCGAAGAGGAGTACCTGGAGGAGGAGGTCCTGCAGGTACGCAACGTTTAACACGAGCAACATATTTAGAATTTTATCAGGGCGCCATCATATGTAGGCGGCCTCTTTAGCCAAACAATCATATGAACTTGTCTCATCGTCAAACAACAGGTCGACATGGCAACACTGGCAGAGCAAATCATTGAGGCGACCCCAGAGCGAATCAAACAAGAGGACTTCCCCCGGGAGGCGGAGTCACCGCTCAGAGAGAGGCGGGACAACCCAGCTATACAGGACACCTGGCTGGCTACGTACTTGGACACAGTCGATGCCCACGCACACTCCCCGCCCAGGTGAGGCCCCGCCTGAAAGATGCCTCTCATTGATATAACCACTTGTACCGTTGCATCATGGGTAAAGTCACAAGACAAGAATGCAAACACAGAGGCGTGTGCGTGCATGTGTGTGTACTTGCAGACGGATTTGCCCCCCCTCACCTCTCAGTGCCCTGGCCCTCCAAAGGCTCCGCCCTCCCTCCTCGGCGGCATGGGCGGAGTTCCTGAATGCTTCGGCCAATGGGAAGATGGAGCGAGACTTCGCCCTGCTCACGCTGACAGACGGAGAGCAGAGGGAGCTTTACGAGGCCGCCAGGATCATCCAGAACGCCTTCAGGAGATACAAGGTAGTCTCTCACACACACACACACACACACACACACACACACACACTCTCTCTAACTTTTAAACATAACTGGTCCTGGGTGCAATACAAAGCAGAAACATTTCTACTGTCTGGTTTCACACACATTCACCTACAAAACTGTACTGTAAGAACTGTGCTTGATGTCACTCTGCCCCCTGGAGGCTGCAGCGTGTCATTAACATTTGGTTTGGACATGGAGAACAGATTCTTCTGTCTGTCTGCAGGGCCGGAGGTTGAAGGAGCAGCAGGACATGGCTGCAGCCGTCATACAGAGATGCTACAGGAAATACAAACAGGTATGTGTGTGTGTGCGTGTGTGTGTGTGTGTGTGTTGGATTGCACTGTTTGTCCTTCAGCTTCACTAACACTGAACTAACCTGCTATGTCTCTTCACCATCTCTCTCTCTCTCTTCCTCTCTCTGGCTAGCTAACATGGATAGCTCTGAAGGTAATATCACTGACCTGTAGGTGTAGTGATGTGTAGGCTGTGTGTGTTTGTGTGTGCGTTGCGTCTGTGCAGCAGCAATCAGACCTACAACAGGTTGTTTCCTGTGATGTGACTCTTCTCTTAGTTTGTTTGTGAGATGCTTCAGAAGGCGAGAGCTGTTTATTCCTGTTAGTTCATTATCACAGTTAATGAAGGTAATGAAAAATGTTTAATTGGACTCAAATGTGTTTTTATGAACTACTCGGCCAAAAGTATGTGGACAGCCGAGCACTGCTTCTATTTGCTCATAGATCATTTCCACCAACATGGAACCGGTTGCGCTCTGGTTCACGCACCTAATTTGAACCATTTTGAGCTTTTTGACCAAAGTTAGATTGATTCAGAACCCAGAAATTTGGCCTCTAGCTGAAACTTAAAAATAGCAGGTTTTCCTTGAGAACCGAAGTGACCGTGTGTAGCTCTACAGGTCTCTGTGTATTGTGCAACGCCCTCTGCCTTCATCACTGGTGTTTGTCAGAAGTTTGCCAGACATCACCAAGATGTTCCAGGAATCCTGACCAGAATAGGGCTGCATAATTAATCTTGAAAAAATACAATCTCAATTCAAACATACATGCGATATTATTATTATTATTATTATTATTATTACTTATAACAATCCCAGATGCTACATCAGTCGAACTCACACACTGTGAAACAAAACACACGATTAATTCATCGGTCAGGCCTGAGATTAGCCAGTGACTCAGCCAGACAGCTCAATCACCCGTCTCATTTCTCTTCCTCATTTACGGCGCTCCACTGTCACTCACTGTTGCTACAGTAACCAAATAGTGTCACGTGTAAACAAGCAGGAGGGA
>JAQFJA010000016.1:17657055-17678067 GCA_029874485.1 Naso brachycentron
CATCTCACAGCTCAGCCATGCTGGCAGAGACACAGACACACAGTATCAAAAAATGACTCAAAATAGGAACACACACACACACACACACACACACGTTCATGCTCATGCATGTTCATGTACATGTATGTTTATATGTTAACATAAACAGCACACAGTCAGAGTGGTCCGTGGATCACTGGGGGCAGAAAAATGAAAACTTGGACACAGAAAATAAATTTGGATGTCTACCTGACGTCTCTTAGCGTCAACTTACCAGCTGATTGGACAGTTTGCGTCTGAACGCGGCCTATCAGACTCGTATCTTGTGATGTCACCATGTTGTCAGCTGCTCTTACGCATGCACACACAAACAAACAGACACTTTTCCTGCAGGCACTTTAGGGAAAAAATCCTTTCTGAAGCTCAGAAACTGATTTCATTAAACAGAATTATGAGGAGCCGCTGTGATGTTCAACTGGTTCCCCGTTTTCACTTTTTCCAGAGCTCAACGTTAAACTCGCTCACAGATAAAAACCGCAACTGAGCCTGAAGTCCCCGTAGAGAAACAGGTTAAGCATCTTTTAACTCATCCAGATGTTCAAAGACTCAGCGAGGAATGTGGAAAACTGTCCAAACAGCAGGAAGTCGTGTTGAACCTCCATCAGGGATTTTCTTTCAACATGAGGGGCAGCTTTTATATGTTTTATTTTGAAAATCCTCACAAACTCACGTCTCTCTATTAATCCCAGTGTATGTGTGTGTGTGTGTGAGTGAAACCTCCAAAGGGCCAATCAACAGATGAACAGACCTGCTCTTAGCGTGTAAATCCTCTCATAGTCAGAAATGAAAGCCGACGTCTTAAAAGGACTTAAAGAAAGAGAGAATAAAGAGAGAGAGGGAGGTAGAGAGAGGTTGGCTTTGAGTGGCTGCAGGGTTAGAGGAGAACAACAGAACAAAGAGGAGACAGAGAACAGATGGAGAACAATATGGAGACACACCCACACACACACAGACAGACAGACTGAAGAACAAATCAAAGCTGCAGTCACCTTTCCAACCAAATTTCACCCAAACTTTGACCCATTTCACAGACTCATACGATTAAAACAACTAAACGTTAGTCTTCATCGGCTGCTGTTGTGTGATTCTTCACTGGCTGATGGAGATAAAAAGCAGGTGGTGCTAATTCCTCTCCATTAAAGAAGACGACGCAGAGGACACGGCGAGATGGTGTCATTAAAAGATCTTTTGTCAAAGCTCAAAAAATGGAAAATGTGATAGAAACAAAACATTTCTGTTGGTTTCATTAATGTGAGGAAGGTCACAGCCTCCTCATCCTCAACACTAGGGCCCGACTGATATATTGGTTTGCCAATATTATTGTCCAATACTGGCCTGTTGCAGATATACTGGTATCAGCCTTTATGCTCTCTGACATGTGCCGATATTAAAACAGTTTTTAAGGCTGTAGAAAATGCTTGGATCGGTGATTTAAAACGGTGTAATCATGTAGTTTCTCCAGCAGAGGGCAGGTCATTACTTCACTGGAAGTAAGTGAAGTGTTTATTGTTAAGTGCACTGACGTTTGGAATAAAGTTTGTTAAATATCCTGCATTCATTACGTATTTCTGTCACACGTATTTGATAACCACATTCAAAGTATTTCATCTAGAATATGGGCTGATGTGTTGGATATCAGAAATTTCTTGCTCCCTAATATCTGTACAAGCCCTAAAAATCTTCCATATCGGTCGGGCCCTTTTCCCACACACAGCTGATGTTTCAGCTCTTCACTGGACGAGACGAGTCACATGATTGATGGCGTCATCATTCCCTCACTGAGTCTTCCTCACAGCGCAGAGAGAAAACACCTCTGCAGACTTTTCATCCTGCATGTTTATGATTAACAGAACCGAAATGCGCAGCTCTTCTTCACATTTACCTCTGATGCACTGAGGTGAGGTACCAGAGTAAATGTACTCAGTTACTTCTCACTGATATGAATCATTACTTTAACCACCATGTAACAGAGACAGCAAATGATTGTTTTGGCCACTTCATGTGTTCATCACGCCTCTTTAAGTGACGCCTGCACGCCGTCTACACTCACACTGAGGCGCGCACACACATACACACACAGAGTCAAATGTTACCTCGTAGCTCTCTGGGTGTTTTTCTGTCTGTGATGATCCACTTTATCTTTGTTTCAGATAAAAACAGGAGGAAAACTGAGCGCTGTCACTTACATGTGAACTTATAAAGTTTTTCCTTCATTATGTCTGTAGTCATGAGTGACAGATTATCAGCTTCCTCTGATTGTACGACACAATGATCCTGAGATGCTCCTCCTGTGGATCAATACGGTGCAAACTGATTGTTTCAAACATTTCAGGTCAATGTTTCTTAAATTACCTGCAACACGACCGGTGTGATCATGTACTTTTCTGTCACTGCACTGAATGTGACGCTCACACACACACACACACACGAGCAGGTGTGTGTTTGCTGTGATTGATTGCTGGCGGAAACGTCTGACAGGTTGAGATCAGTCCTCAAACACTTGAATGATTCATTTGTTTCTGTTCTGCTTTAGTAATTTCATTCACCCTGCAGCTTAGTGGTTTGTTTTTTCTGCACACATGAATGAACTGTTGACTGAACGGTTGATAAACTGAGCACCTGACAATCAGAGGACCGAGTAAGATCAATAATGCACTTTAATTAAAGAGAACTTTGATGTTAAATTGTTCTTTCTAAAACCTCTAAATTGTTTTCACAATATACTACAGCGAGTGACGATTATCAGCAACGATAATCGAATCACACGATCACTAATCAGTTTCTGCAGCCTTCGTTCACTGAGGTCGGTCCCGCAGAGAAACTTCACTCTGGTCCCTGAACACACCGCAGGGTTCTTCAGGTGGAACGTTCAGTCTTCTTTGCGCATCAGATCTGCGTCAGATCTTTGTTCTTTGATTGCATAACGCTGATTCAAATGAGCCAACTTTCATCATCCATTCATAAGGCTGGGCAAAATATTGAGACAAAATATCGAGACAGATTTAGGACATCATTGTGATGTGGTGTAAGCGTCGTATTTTCCTGGCTGAAAAAGCTTCAGAACAATAAAGTGATGTGATTTTCTGAACTTGCCGGACTGTTCTTGCTGTTCTTTTGTTTACACTCCACCCACTTATCCACACTACTGACGATTATTTATCAACAAATGTCACTGAGTTAATATTTTGTGAAATCGGCAGTAGTCATTCTTACATTGCTGTCTAAGTATCGACTTATTTGGTCAAAAACATTGAGATATTTACTCATTTTATTGACTTAACCACTCCCATCCCTTAGAATGCACAACAAGTCGTCAGTCACAACCTACACGATCAATAATTATTGATATCGACTGATATAAAACTTCACTATCGTGATTGGTTTTTCAGCTGTATCGCCCGGGCCTACCCATTCATCTGTTGGTTTGAGATGTTTTCATTTTAACATTTTGACACTAAATTGTAGAAAAACTCACAGAAACTTTCTCGGAGAACCAGATTCGTACAAAACAGAACAAAAAGTCAAAGTGTTTAAGAAGACATGGAACAGAAAACACTCTGAAGGCGTCGAGTTGGACAAAAGGAACCAGAGAAAGTTTGTAATAATTCTTCTCATCAAAGACTGAAACTGTTCGGCTGAGAAACGAGTCTTCGATTTTAATTGATTATTCTGCTGATGGTTTCAACACTCGAGAGAACTTCAGACCAAAAACAGGTTCTAAAGAGTAAATGGATCCTCTGCTGTGAACGTGACACTTTGTTCTGACCCTCCACAGAACCACACTGACTGCATTTTACTTTGTACTTAAACCAAACTCCATTCAAAAAACATTTAAATACTTTGTTTTTGTCCTGCAGCGCAGTCTGTGGTTTCTGTGAAGAGAAGAACCTCATTCACATTCCACTGACACAAACAGATCAGTTATTGACAGGATGATTTAAAAAAAATAATTATTGATCATCATCTTGGGTTTTTTTTCACGTTTTGCCCCAATGCAACAGCTTTAATAATAATAACAATAAAAGTTCCAGAGTTTAAACTGTGTTTTTTCTCAGTCACAGCAAACTGAATCTCTGGTTTATTTATCATCAAGCAACCGGCATTAACCTGCAAATAACGCGTCTGTTCTGTAACCGGAGCGGTGTGTTCTTGCTTACGGCAGCAGATGAAGGACAAACTCGTCTTACCTTCCTCGGCCCTGCAGCAGGTCAGCAGCAGCAGCGGGAGGAGGAGCAGCGGCAGCCCGCGGGAGGAGGCCCGTCCCGGGGCCACAGGGGCCCGCGGTCCCCTCCGACCCTCCATCCGCCACGGAACGACCAAATCCAGACCCGACCAGGCCCGAAAGCTGATCCGTCCTCAGGTCAGGCCGGAGCCGATCAGACCTATCGATCACTGACCGTCAGCTGGGCTCGCTCGCAGCCGGCAGCGCGCGCCTCATTGGAGCCCCCCCCAAAAAATCCCAAACCAGCCTTTTTAATCCGATTATTGATCAGTGAATGTAATTATTGACAAGGCAGATATTCGCTCACAGGGGTGAAACTTTTCAAGATGGACGCCTCGCAGCTGAAGCAGAAAAAAGTTTCAAAAAACGAAGAAAAAGTGGTTAAAACAGAGAAGCTGTTGTCGTTCAGCTCCTCCGAGTCTCTCTCCGATGTTTGCTGAACCTTCACTCCTCTCTGCTCCTCTTTCATCCCTTCATTCCGCCCGTTTTTCCACCCTAATCCTATTTTTACTTCCAGCACACATGAGCGGGGCGCGGCTGCCTCCGAGGCTGAGAGAGGGGCTGTGAGAGGCGGCCTGGTGAGCAGAGAGGGGTCGGTGGGTCGGCTGGAGGGTGGAGGGGGGGTCCCCGAAACACACACACACACATACACAAACACACACCGGACTGATTCACACACACTCACACAAAGCAGGTAAATCCTGAGCGGCTCCCGGTGCGTCCCTCCTGTCCCAGTGTTCCCAGTTTGGTGCTGTTTTTTAGTTCAGACATCCAGAAAGTCGCAGCGGAGAAAAGTTGAGACAAAAGCAGCCGGAGTCAAGTTTCCACCTCTGGAAGAACACGGGAGGACACGCCCCCTCCGTGGCCAGGGATTGGCTGATCAAGCAGTCGGTCATCACAGGGGCGGGGCTTGAACGAGTGAGTGACACGCTGCTGTGCAGGAATGTGTCTGTCGCTCTCTGCCTGTCTGTCGCTCCTCAGAATAAAACAGAATTTGAGTTTTTTTTCTTCATCTTCTGTTTGATCTGATGCTTTTGTTGATTCTCTTGTTCGAATTTGCAGCGTTCCACGTCTGCCATTGTCTGGTTTAAACATTGTAAAATAGTAAACAGTTAAAAACTTTCGTTAGAAACTCAGAGTAGTAATCACAAAATAATAATGTTGCATTACTTTGATAAAGTAATTCAAATAGTTACATTACTCGTTAAATTTAAAGGGTAACTAATAATCTGTAACCTGTGACATTTCCAAACTAACCTTCCCAAACCTGGTGATGAATGGATCTTTTATCGCAGTAAAATAAAAAATAAAACAGGTTGTCAGCAGGCCTTAAAAGTTTACTGATTCATTCAGTAGCAACCAGTAGGAGGCGCTGTCCTGTAGGCTGGTTTACCTGTGAACTGTGTTGTTGTTGTTGTGTATGACATTGTCACATAAATCACATTAGTACAGAGAAGTGTGATGATGATGATGAAGTCTGTGACACGTTTTGTTCCTGGTGATCCGTGATTGGCCGAAACCTCACACTGAAAACATCTTGATGCCAAAGAAATGTTGCCAGATTTGGAGATTTTCTGCAGCTTTAGGATATGGTATGATGGTAAACATTAGCTTTTCTGAGAGGACCAATTTTAGCCTTTGTGTCACGTTGTGAACAATAATCATATTTTTAAACAGTCATTTTTTTTCTGTCTTATGTTGATTTTAAACCTGTCGCTGACACTGCAGACAGCTGCTTCACCATGCTGGCAAACCAGCAGCTCATAGCAACCAAAGCTAATATTGAACATTTGCTGCAAAGTAAATTTAAGCCAGTCACAGCGAGTGAATGAGCTGTCAGCAGCTCCTGTTTGCAATGTTTGTATGGATGCTTGATCGCCTTCTGAGGTTAACGTCAAACATGAGGATTCTCAGGAAGTTTGAAGATTTGATTTCAGAGATCTCATTTTCAGGAAGATTATCACACTGAAACAAACAGTGTGAATCTGGATTTGAGTTACGGTGTTTCATTGAAAGATGCACTGAACATCTTCCAAACGGCCTCATTAACATTGCATGAACACTGCAGCGCCTCCTAGTGGAAAAGTCACTCACTGTTAATAACTTTTTCTCATCGGGGTTGTAGAAAATGAAATTTAGTCAACATTTTGTTTCCCCTCCGTTTTTGATGTTTCACTTTATCGAAATATTATTAACATTATTTCTGAAATATTTGGCTGTAATTTGTGTGATTTTTTAAATGTTTTCTTTGTTTTGATTTTATTATTGATAACATATTTTGAAAATATTTCATATTTGTTTGTATTTAAGGGCAGTTCATTGATCAGGAGCCTTCATGAGATCAGTAACACCTGACAAACGTTTTATGTGAGAAATCAAATACATTTTTTTTAGAGTTTTTTGTAAACAAACAAAATAAAAAGAACATTTATCAGAGCATTTGTTTCTGTGTAAATGTTTAAACAAAATAAGATTTGGTAAAAGTTACTCATCTTGTCATGTAATGATATTATTTTGATGTACTGACTGCATTTAAAGTCATAGTGAACATGAGCTAAGTGCCAGTCAGCCGATGATGATTGATCTTCCTCATCAATAAATTATGGTTAAGTCAAAATGTCAGTTGGCGGTGACATTTTGTTCTGTCACATGAAAACAACATGAACCTGATCAGAATTTCAACGGCAGGTTTAAATTTCACACCTGCAGCTGTTCACTGGGGGAGAGACATTCTGTCAAACTGAGAGAGAGAGAGAAAGAATGATGTCACATGAAAGGTGCCAAATATCGTCACCTCCCTCTGTTGGAGGAGAAAAGAAGAGACTCAGGTGTCACCCCCTCCTCCCCCCCTCTGTGTCTCTGTTGTCTGTCAGCAGAGGTGTGAAGGAGCCAAGAGGGAGAACAAAACAACTGCAGGAAGGAGGGAGGACAGACCGCTGGGAAATGAGGAGGGAGTAAACTCAGGAGGGGAGGACAGGAGAGACAGGGGAGGAAGAAGGAGGGAGGGAGGAGAGAAGAGGAGGAGGAGAGGAGAGGTGGATTGTGGCAAAGTGTCACCTGTATGTCAAACTGTTTTGGAGGGAAAAACCGAATGACAGGAAGAGAGGAAGAACATTTGACAGACAGGTGGTAGCCCCGCCTCCAAGCAAGAGCTGTTACGTTGGAGAGAGGGGAAAAAAAATTCTTAAATTCATTATATTATTAGTATTTTTCTTAAATGTGACTTTAAACAATTAGAAACCTGTTGAGTTTCATTCAGTGGCCTAAATTAAAGAAATGACTTTGAGAGGAGAAGAGAATCAGAGCCAGAAGACAGAAATTTATTTTCTTAGTTACTGTACAATGTGTTTCAAGTTGTTATATGCTGCTAAGCTAGCTGTTACTCCTTGTTTTCAGTCTTTATGCTAAGCTAAGCTAGCTGTTTCCACCCATTTTCAGTCTTTATACTAGGTTAAGCTAGCTACTATCCCCTGTTTCCAGTCTTTTTGCTAAAATAGCTGTTTTTACCTGTTTTCATCTTTATGCTAAGCTAAGCTCTGCAGCTGCTGGCTGCAGCTTCATTTTTAGCATCGTTAACCTGAACATTGGACGCTAAGGAGGGAAAGATTTTCATACTGTTCCTTTAAATACTGATTTGAGGTACTTGTACTTTACATGTAATGTTTAGGCTATATTTCTACTCTGTTACATTTGTCTGACAGCAGTTACCTTTCAGATTAAGATCATCAGCATGAAATAAGACCAACTAATAAAATAAAGAAGATTAAAAGTTTTTGATGTTTATTTATCCATGTATTCATCGCCTTAGTTATCACCTTCACCAGCCGCAATATTCACATGACGAACACATGAATGCATTAATAACTACAATTGTATGAAAAGATAATTCTGCTCGAGTACTTTTACTTGTGTTGATTTGAATATATTTTCATTCTAATATCTAAATAACAATATTTTAATATTGTCTGAAATGTTTGAATAAAATCGCAAATGTATTAACTGGGTCACTTCTCCAGTTGATGACTTACATTAGGACATTTATTTTTTTTATTACTAGTTTCTAAGAAAAAAAAGTTTGATAAATATGCAGATGTGGTTGTCAAATGCACTAATTTGCATCAAACTCCCAGGTAGAAATCTAACCTAGAGACATGCACGTGTATTTTGGATGTTTTTATTTTTCAGACAGGAGTAGGAAAAAAACATATTTTTAGCTGCTGCGTCTCACTTTGTGTTTCAGTGCTTCTGTGCTCCAGAACTTGAGTGCAGGGAACGAAACTGAACACACGCTGACATTAACACTTGATTTGAGGGACTCGTCTAAACTTCAGAACACACACACACAGTAAAATCTGTTAACATGCAGAGATGAAAAACCAGTTTCAGTTCCAACACTGATGCTCAGTCTGGTAGCAGAAACAAAGACCTTCTGTGTGAATCTATCAATGAATCTGTTAATGTGAATGTCCTGGTCTCTCTCTCTCTCTCTTTCTCTCTCTCTCTCTCTCTATCTTTGTTTCCAGTAACACCTGAGTGTCGATCGTCCCTATTTGACGTCTCTTCCTGTTTCAGTCGACACCTGAGTGCAAACATCCCTCCTCCCTCCTCGTTCACACTTTCTGCTGCAGAACAAGTTTTCTTCTCATCATTAAACTTCAGGTTCAGACTCAAACCAGCAGTGAATGCTACTAACATGTACTCTTTGTGTGTGTGTGTGTGTGTGTCACAGTCTGATGTTTGTTCTTTTTCTGTATCACAGAGCTCCATTAAAAAACTCATCAGTGAGTCACACTGTTGTCCTGACATGTTCCTTCATCACCATGAACAAACACTGTATTTGACTCAATCACACACGCACACACACGCCGTCCTGCAGCCACAAACACTCACTATGCCAGCAAATGTGGATTGATCTGCCTCACTGAGACTTTGTATCAGTAGGCACCAAAAAGAGCTAAGAGCCACAGACAGGAAGTCAGACTGTAATGCAAGACGGATGAACATGTTGGTTTAAACACGAGATTCCTTCATTGTAACATTTTGACCTTCTTCCTCTCAGTTCTTTTCATGTCAGCCTTTGCTTCTTCTTCTTCTGCTTCTGAGGATGATGGTGAACAGTGAGACAGGCAGACAGACAGACAGAGAGGCACAGAGACAGACAGACAGACGCCTGTCTCTGGTCAACAGGGACAGATTTGGATGAAACAATGTAACGAGAAACATCAAAGCAACTCTGAGAGAGAGACAGAGGTGAGTCACTGAAACTTCACACACACACACACGCGTGCATATGTATTTCTGTACCTGTGAGGACTCACTGATGTGAAGCATTCAAACTCAAAAGTGGTCAGACTTTTTGCCCGCAAGTGTCAAATTCAAAGTAAAGGTACAGTTCATGTTGTTTGTACTTTTTTTTTAAAGTTCTTCTTCTTCAGTCAGAAAACCTCCTGCAGCAGACGGCGGTGGAACACTCTCTGTTTGCAGAAGCATTACTGCTAGAAGCTGAGCTTTGACCTCCCGTGGACGAGGATAACGGCAGACACAGTTCAGACACCTGGAAGCATTTCCCGCATTTAAAACATTCCACAGATTAGCTTTGCTGTCAGATAAAGCCTCTCGACATCAAGCTGAAGAAGTTGTTTAGTTCTTAAGCTGAAAAACACGGGAGTTAATGCAACTGTGTGCTTTTGGTGTTTTGATGTGTTTCAAATTCACCAGAGTCATACAATGACAAAAACACACTGACAGGCAGACCAGCAATCCCCATGTTTAGTAACATGTGAAACTTCTGCTGCTTCCCCAAAGTGAAATTGTTCAACTGTCCACTGTAGGTGATACACTGAGTATGAAAGAAATAATTATAAAATAAAAATCTTTAAGTATCCCTTAAATGGCTTGAAAACATTTAATATTTTAATTTTTTTTCCTAAAAACACCTGGCAGATCAATCTGTAGCAAAGTGCCCTCACCTCCAGCTCAATGTCTCCACCTGCTGGACGCTGAGGGAATGTCTGGGTCAGACTTTTTTTTTTTTTCAGTTTAAACTTCACTAAATAAACTAAAATCCACTTATTAACGATGCAAAACGTCAGCCAATCAGAAAGTTTGTTTACACTGTAACATCACTGCTACAAACAAGTAAACATAATGACCCTGACCTGTAGTTGATTTGAGGTTTACCTGAGTGTTTCGTCTGATGATTTAACTTCATGCCGCTCCTGCGGGACTTGAATCTATAAGTCGAATACAGACACAGCTAACAGCTAATCTCAGTAGAGATCTTCATCAGTCATCATCATTAACCTGATATACAACAAGCTGTTTAAACTCCTCTTCAATGCTGCATCGTCCTCAGCTCACACAGAACATCAGCTCATGATACTGTCCTTGAGTGCTTTGACAGGCACCTCTGAATAAAATATATTATTAATATTATTATTATTATTAAACCAAACAGGGAGACATTTATAAAACCATAACTCCATGTGGTCACTGTGCTCACCGTATTACACAGGCCCAACACAGCGAGCAGTCTCCCTCTGCTTCCAGTCTTTGTGCTAAGCTAAGCTAATAGTGGATGTACAAAAGAACAGGACAACAAAGAACAAGTGTAACCTTTATTAACACAACAAAATGGACATGTTAACACACCACTGTGTGTGTGTGTGTATGTGTGTGTTTGTAGTGTGTAGTGTGTATTGTGTGGATTCAGTGCGTAGAGAATTTCGGCAGCTGGTTTCCCAGTATGACCCGTCTCTCCACTCCCTCCTCTGAGATGCTTGCCAGTCTGACCACACCGCCGCTTGAACCGTCTCTCTCCATCGCCAGAGACAGAGCTGAGAGACAGACACATAGACACGGACAGACAAACGGACAAGTGAGTAAATAAAACAGACTGAGACAGACGCAGTAAAACATAGGCTCTAAATGTTTGTATCTGCAGTCAGAAGCAGCAGTGGACCACAGTTCCCAGTATGCCTTGCAGCAGCAGCGTGTACCTGCAGCGGTGAGCTCCAGACACTGCTCTTTGCTCAGTCCTGGTTTGTAGTTGGAGTCCATGAAGCCGTAGATGTAGGTGCTACCACTGCCGCCTACCGACACCGGCTGCCTCACCAACATCCCACCAATAGGAACGCTGTACACCTGACACACACACACACACACACCGGTGAGCAGGTAGACAGGTTGTATCTGGTGTCTCACTGCTAACACTTTACTGTGTTTATGGTTAGTGCACATACACTCAGTATGTATTGGTGTATCTAAATGCAGTATGTACGTATACACATGTACAGGCCATGTGGTACCTGCCCCCCCTTCCTGCGGTCCCATCCTGCCACCAGTATCCCAGCAGTCAGCTCTTCTCTGTAGCGGTAGCAGCTCGCTTTGAACAGATTGGCTGCCGTCTCCACCAATGGGGGCTCATCCAACTCGATGCTAGAGGAGCAACCACACACAGGTAAATGCTAACAAACACCTGAGTGGATGCTGTGTCTGTCAATCAAAGTGTTTGTGTGTGTGTGTGTGTGTGTGTGATGTGTGGTTACCTGTGAAAGCCCAGCTGATAGGTGACCACATCAGCGATGGCCTGAGTGTCAGCAGCTGATCCAGACCTTCAAATGTCACATATCACAGAAAAAAGAAAAACATCACCGAAAAGTTCTGCTTCCTCAAAAAGGTTCCACAGTTCCAATGAGAAGGGTTCTAGCTTCCTGTGGGTTCCTGAGTTTTCAGAAACATGTTGAGTCTGAAAGGATTTTCATGCTGCATGATGTAACATTAGCCCTGTGCTTTGAGTTGACTCTGAGATGACTCAGGATCCTCAAACTAACTGACTGTAATATTTTTATTGTAAGAAGCTGACTTCAGATTCCAGATTATTCTATAAAAACTTATATTTCAGCTGCATGGGGTGTTTGCTGTCAGATGGATCACAGGAGCTGCGACTTTCGGTCATTTCTCTACTTGCCCCACTAAGCTGATCCAGACATGTCTGAAGACTTTGAGATAAAACTTGAAAACTCATTTTCCACTCACACTCAGTCTGGTGGAGAAGGTCGAAGGAGGTTAACTGACCTGCAGCAGAAGATTCTGTCGTGGATTGGAGTCAGTTTGTCTGTTACTCTGTTGGCGATGTAAGCTCTGAGGTGGACAGACAAACAGACAAAAGGGTTTAGCAGAGTGTTTACTTCAAACAGTGTGATCGATCATCTACACACCCATGCTCGTGATTTTTTTACCCGGTGGTGGTGCGAGAGTCGGCACCGATCACCACTCCTCCATCATACTCCACTGCCATGATGGTGGTCTGACAGACAGATAGACAGACAGACAGGTAGAGAGAGAGAGATTATAAAATAGGTGAGACCACGTAATGCCATATTTGGATATTTTTCTATACACACACTTGTGTTTTAGTCAAGCTTGTTATATGAAGCTCACGTTGTATGAATTTGACATCATTTTGATAGAGTATCTTAAATGGCCACGTTTAAATCCAAACGCAGACACTGCTGACTGATTTATTTACATTAACCGACATTTCATCTAATACACAGTTAGCTGTACTGCGAGCTAAAAAGACCAACTGCAGCTGGATGAGGAGAACAGTTAGCATGCAGAGTTAGTTAACAGAAATGCATTTACACCTGCACCAATTATCGGGAACAAGCCACAGTTACAGTCTCCGCTTAATAAAGGTGTTTTTTCCTCTCGTCAAAGTCATTTAAAGTCGAGTTAATCACAATGAACCCATTGTCGGACAGATTTTGCATCAGTCTGGATGTCACTGTAGCCAAAACATATACAGCAGCGAATTCGCTAATAGCTACAGTCAGCTCGTCCCGTTAAATTACTGTTTCTGTGACTTTTATGAACCAGTTATGTGTCAGACTTTCCGCCAGGACTCGATACAGTCAAGTTACATCTGGCTTGTTCTTTTTCAAATCCAATACAAAACAGTGAATCAGAGAGAGCTAAAGTTAGCCGACGTTAGCCGTTGCAGAAGTGCTGTCTCATTCAGCGGCTGTTTGTAGTTTAAAAGCCCAACAGAAGAACAGAATCGGATCCAGTTCGGTCTGTCCAGGTGCCACAGGTCATGTACTCACCCCGGTGCTGACTTCCTGCCTAGTCCAGTCAGGGACCAGGTCACTTTTAGCAGAAATGTTATGCCCGGAGAACGGCATCATTGGAACAACTGCCGCCATCTTGTCTCTATTAGTACGAAATGTACACGAGAGGCGCTTCTCCTGAAGAACGGTGTACTTACAACTGCAGCTACTCAATTAGCGTCACGAATGGATTGCAAACAAAGAAAATAAATATAAAGTTTTGTTACTGAATAGCACGTTAGAATAATTTTTTGTCTTGTTACAACAAATGCAAATTTTTAAACATCAGGCAAATACATTTGTTGTGGCATGTGAGCGGACACCTCTGCAGCGGGGTCCTGAACGCCACAGGAGCCAGGAAGAGAAGGTAAACACTGTTGCTACCTCGTAAAAATGTCTCACAAAATTCGCTGCAAAGTCTAAATTTACGATGTTGCAAAACAGTTTGATGTAGTATAATAGTTATCATTTTATTAGGAGAAATGTTTTGCATAAGTGATATTTTAATAAACTACCGGGCGGTTTGCTGACCGTCTATATCCGTCCGAACCGAGCTGCTAACCAGACTCCGTTTAAGAAAACTGTCATTTGAAAGCCGAATGTAACGCTAAACAGCTTTTAAAAAATACGTTATAAAATAATAAAATTGTAATTCAGATTATAGAGGAAGAGAAAGGCTTTGCTCTTCGGCACAGACCTGAAACACATACTGCTTAGTAATTAATTGATCGAATTTTGAAAAAGAATTGATGACATGCGTTCAGGATGTGTCAGTGGTGTTTAGCAATGTTTTGACAGTAAGCTGATGAAAACAATTGTGTTTAATTATTGTGTGTGTGTGCATGTGTGTTTCAGATGACGGTCCATAACTTATATATATTTGACCGCAATGGCAGTTGTTTGTATTACAACGAATGGAACCGCAAGAAGCAGGCAGGGATCTCCAAAGAGGAGGTGAAAAGACAAAAGCTTTTATTATAACAAAGACATATAAACACTATCACGTCAATTCAAGTGTGACTGTCTCTTCGTCTCTGCAGGAGTTTAAGTTGATGTATGGGATGCTGTTCTCCATCCGTTCATTCGTCAGCAAGATGTCTCCTCTGGACATGTATCCTTTACAACAGCTACTTGTACATCTTTCTGCCTGTCTTTCTCCCTGCCTGTCTGTGGTCCTTAGCAGTCTGTCTCCCTTCAGGAAGGAAGGCTTTCTGTCCTTTCAGACCAGTAAATATCGTCTTCATTACTACGAGACTCCAAGTGGACTGAGGTTTGTCATGAACACCGACCTGTCTGTGTCCAATGCCAGAGAGACGCTGCAGCACATATACAGCAACGTAAGACGCTCACACACACACACACACACGTTTGTATATCGACTCCACTGAACCCTAAACGCTCTGTGTCTCCCTGTCTGTCTCTTTCTCATCCTGTCTGTCTCTCAGCTGTATGTGGAGTACATCGTGAAGAACCCCGTGTGTGTCCCGACTCACAGTTTGGACAGTGAACTGTTTAGCAGCCGACTTGACGCCTTCATCCGAGCTCTGCCGTACTACAGCCCCCGAGCTGCCTAACACACACACACACACACACACACACACACATACATATAAACGCAGTTTAATTGTATTTATTGTGAACATCTTTTTGTTTTGTAACATTTCATACATGAATTAAAGTCTACAAACTTGTCTTTGCTGTCCGATGCCTGATTCTTTGTTGGTCGCACCGTCCTGTTAAAACAAACACCCGTGATCACTGGTCTGTGTGCACAGCAGAGCAGCACATTCGCTGAGTGTGAAAGACAATTCAATCTTTGCATCTCCTCATAAAAGATCATTTGAGTGATAATTCCTGTCACAAAAATCTCCCTGTTCGGAGGATGATACTCATCACACACACACTGCTGTCTTTTGCGGAGAGGAGCTGTGTTTCAGTCTCCTCTCTTTAAGTCTTTCACAGAGCTGTTTGTCATTCTTCCCCCTGATTTAACATTAAGAAACAATTCTGTAATGTTCAGTGACCACAGAGAGCACAGGTGAGAAATGGATCCTTGAAACAAAGCTGATTAGCTGAAGTTTCTGGAGGTAAGTGACTGATATTTAGGTCAGGAAACACTTGATAACAAAATGAAGCAAAGCAGAATATCTGCTGTGTTAGACTCAATCTAAAGTTGAAAACAGGAGCATTGTGGGAGGATGAGTGTGAGGAGGTAGAGAACAGACATATAAGAACTATAACTGATATTTTTCAACATATGATCTAGTTAAAGCATGTCGGAGTAGCGAGACAGGTGTGTGTGTGTGTGTGATTAATACATCTGGAACACCCTACACTGCCAAAAGTATGTGGACAGTATGAACATTTGGGATGTGATAAATAAATGTGCTGTTGTAACACTTTCAGGTACTTTCTGCTCCTCTTTAACTCTTGATACCTGTCAGAGAGTGAAGTCGTCCTCTGAGCAGCAATCAGAAACTAAGTGAGCAACAGGAACAAAGAGCAGGCATGAAGTCACACCCACAACAAACTGTTGAAAAATTTGGGATGCACAAGGCTAACAGCTGCCAGGCGACACAGCACTGTTTGTTGGTGTGTTACATAGTGTAAAACCTTAGCCCTGGATTTCTACCTCAAGAACTTTTGACTGTTAATGTTTGTTTAAAAGAAAAGTATACAAATTATTTCTTGCAGCATTTTATGTGTACAGACATGATGTGAGATTAGTTTCAGCTCTATTACAGCAGAGCCTCTGTAGGGAAAAGAAACTGGTTCAACTTTAAACACTTAAATGTCTTCGGTATTTATTCAAAGGTTGTCTGTTCATATCTGGGTTTTTATTATTGTAGGGTAGTTGGTGATTGTTGATGGGTCACACCTGCAGTTTGTATTGTGTCATTTCTTCATCCGTCAACTATTGACGTCTAAAAATAAATTCATGACACTATTCTACAGGATGTTTGATTTTAAATTATTTTATGATAGTTTTCATCTACTTATGTGAAATTTGCAACAGACCTGTAAACAGAATATACCTGCAACTACTAATAATGGATCCTACTTGTTATTGATTTTTAATTGCCAGTTCAGTTTGTGTCCGTGTAATGTTTCAGGGAACTGAATCTGACACACATTTGAAGATGTTGTAAGGGTCCAGTATGTAGGATTTAGTGACATCTAGTGGTGAAGTTGCAGACTGCATGCAACTGAATGTCCCTCCACTCATTATCCCTTTCCAGGCACGTAGAAGATCCTACAGTTTCTTCATGACAAACAAGAGCCCCTGTAGAGCCAATGTTTGTCTGTTCTGGGCTCCTGTAGAGACATGGCAGACTGTGTGGAAAAAAACTAGCCTCCTCTGAAAATATAAAAGGCTCATTCTGAGGGACTTAAACACACAGACTCTTACTTGAAGAAAATTATACACTCATGAAAACATCCACATTATATTCAGTTTCTGTCAGTAGATCCCTCCAAATCCTGCACACTGGAGCTTTAAAGCTTATTGAAAAGTAAATGATGCAGCAGCTTAACAAATTTTTTTATTTTAACACAAAAAACTGAAGCTGTGAAATAATAAAATGATGCTTTGAAAAGATGACCTGTTTCACTTCCTGTCAGTGTCCAATCAGTGTCCAGGACCAGGAGGTCACACAGGGTGAGGATGATCACCCACAATCCTTTGCTTTGACTTGATGTGCCTGTAGCAACCAATCATATTTACAGATGCAGCCGTTAGACTGAGTTTATTTCTCCCCTGATATCATCAAACAGTCATTAAACTGGCTTGAGAGTTCAGCCAATCAGCTGCGAGATCACGGTCCAAAACAAGGACCAATCAGCTCCCTCTTGTCTTCATCTGTCAGTCGTCATCCAGGCATGTTGCCGTGTTGCATCCCCCACCAGGTCTCACATCCTGTCCTGGTGACCTCACTTCCTTTGGGCGAGGCCTTTGTGGAACAGGTAGATTGGCCGTTTGTTACCTGGAAACACACACACACACACAGTACGCACAGGTGAGGCAGAAACAAGGTTCCTCTGAAGTGTTTCTCAGGGACAGAGCACACAGGAACACTTCTTCAGAGTCAAAGAGGATGAAGACATGAGGAAGACAAACAGGTAGAGCAGGCAGGTGTGAAGCTGTCTCTGGACTGGTAGAACAGGATTACAAATCCATAGGATAATAAATCCCCATCCACTCTGTGTGTGTGTGTGTGTGTGTGTGTGTGTGTGTGTGTGTGTGTACCTGTGTGTTTCAGGAGTCTGTAAGAGGTGAAGCCCACACTGTCAGTCAGGAAGCTGGTGAACTGTTCAGGTTTCAGTCTCACAGTCCTGTAGTGACGATACGTCCACTCCTAACAAACAAATAATAACATGGGAGCCTTGAGAATCAACCTGTGCATGTGTGTGTGACTGCATGTGTGTATCTATATATGCTGTTGTGTGTTACCGATGCTCTCTTGCTGTGCCTGTAGCTGCTCCATGGCTGTGGCTCCAGGATAAACAATCCACCCGCCGACAGGCTCTGATAGGCTCTTTTGAACAATTTGACCACACCCTCATCACCTGACTGCAGCTGCACCCACTTGGTCACGCCCAGACACATGATGACATCATACTGCCCCTTTCCAGGCCACGCCTCTTGTTCTGATACGTAATCGCCCTGTGGGAGGAGTCACAGTTGTGATGATGTTACACTTCACTGACAGAACAGGGGGAGAGGAGACTCACCTGTATGAAGGTGATGTTGTTGGGGAACCTAGAGGAGGAGGAGGATGATGACGACGATGATGATGGCGGGAGGACGAGAGGAGGAGCAGAGAGAGGACCTCGACTCACCCTGAATGATAGGGGGAAGGACAGAAGAGACAGAGCCTGCTGGAACTCCTCAATCACCTCCTCAACATCTTTTTTGTCCTCCTCCTTCCCTTTTGTCACTTGCTCCACCTCCTTTTCTAAATCCACGATCTTCACCATCTCCTCTTCCTTCTCTCCTCCGCCTCTTTCCCTTTCCCTTTGAGGACAGGAGGAAGACAGTCCCGGCATTCCACTACCATTTCTCCTCTTCCTCTCCTCGACAACTAGGTCATGTGACAGAAAGTGCCTGATGTTCTGCTTGGCAGCGTGGACCAATCTCTCATCTAGCTCCACCCCCAGAATGTGGGTGGGGTTAAATCTCCGGGCAATAGCTAGTGTCATGTGACCAATGCCGCAGCCCACATCTAGCACCTTTTTGTCTTTGAACCAATCAGCTTCTAGGAGGCGAAGTCGTGGGTCCTCCTCTTTTCCAACTCTCCCCTCCCATCCATCGCCGTAAAAACCATGGTAGCCGTAGTAACAGCTGTGGTTGCCGTACTGGTAGCGGTGTTTGTCCTTTTTCTCTGGCGGCTGAGCAGAGCCAGGCTGCGTTCCTCTACACCTGAAGGAGACAGCACAGAGGTCATGTCAACAGGCAACCAATCAGATTTCAGATTTTAATGAACTTCGAATTACACTCACCTGCCACCTTTAGCCCCTCCCACCAATGGTGTCTGGAATTTGGTTGGCTGAGCTGGGGCTGCTGTGGTATCCATCCTCGTCGAGGTCGTGCGGCGCCGTCTCCGTTGACGACTATCGCACTGGTTACCAGGCTTCTGGGTGTGGCCCGGCGGAGGATGGGTGTGTCTCCTGGGAAGGATGGGGGGTGGGGCTACATCATCTCGACACGTGATGGCCGTGTTGAGTTCACAGGGGAGAGGAGATGCTGAAACACTGCCCTCTTTGGTCAACAGAGGAACTGCACAACAACAGCGTCATTTGAATAAGTTATTAGCATGTTATTAGTGTGAGAACACTGCCCATCTGGTGGTTTGTAATAATCATATCATCACATTCTATAATTTACAGACCTGAATGTTTGTTGTTTTAGTTTCCCTAAAAGTCCACTAGGTGTCAGTAAAGTCGGGTAAGACTTACCCATCGGTCCAGCGGTGGGGGGAAACAGTCGAGCTGGTATCACCTCCCTCTCTGTCCCCCCTCCTCCCCCTCCATGGTGTCTGTTTCTGTGTCTCCTCCTGGACTTCAGGGGGGACAGCAAGACTCCACCGTCTCCCTCCAAGTTCAGGGGGTCTGTGATGTCACGAGGAACCAGAATCTCTACAGGGTCCCCACCCCGTGAAGGCAGGGGAGAGCTCTTTGGCGTCTCCTGATTGGTCGCCCTGAGGAGGAAAAAAGAAGTGTGATGTTTATTTAAGAATTAAAACATATCATAACTCCAGTTTCACAAATATAAACATCTGCTGTTTTTTTCTTTGACTTATGTACTAATTTGATGTACTCTTAATAATTTTAAAGTTTGAAGTGGTGGTTGATGTTAATTTGGGCTCCTCTGTTACTTTTAACTCTGTACTGAACTCAACCATTCCACCATAGTGCAGGCTGCAGCCCCTGGTGGATCACATAGGTACTGCAGGTGAACCACAGCATGAGTTGATGTAGCAAAAACATCAAAATGCAGATTACTCGTTCTGAGAAAAAACTCTTGCTGTGATGACGTGAAAATATTCAGTGCAGTTTTCAAATTTTCACTGATAACTTCTCTACAAGCTGCTGTTTTGTGCACTGATCATCTGCTCCTCAGTGTTTATGATGTCCAGTTTTTGAGAGTGGAAACTCTGCTGAACTCCTCTGGTACAAACTTTTCCTCCAGTTTAAATCTGACCTCAAGTTTCCTTATTAGTTTTATCAATCGGGTCAATAAAAATCAAACCCTCTCTTGATATCTGAACAGTCAAACTTTAATAAAAGTGAATCTATTAAACTTTTCTAAAATTCAGAAAACTTTTGCAGGCCTGGAAAACTTTCTATGACATTACAAACTACGTATCATCTAGTAATGGTTATTTTACTGCACAGTTACTCAGATGTTTGTGTCCACTAAAGTTGCACCCAACATTGATCAATATAATCGATTTATCTTTAAAAACGAGTCATTTTGTGTAAAACTAGCAGTTTAAATATTCAGTGTTCTTTCATGTTTGGCAGTATAAGCAGATTTTCACACTGAAGAAAAACTCTGTGTCTCACTTGTTGACATCTTCGTCCAATAGTGAGTTGAGGTTGAGCGGGTCAAAGATGTTGCCGCCCAAAAGGAAGTGACTAGGAAGCACGTGTTCTGATTGACTGTCACTGTTGGCGCGACGATGGCGCTTGGCCAGCCCCTTGAGGCTGACACCCATGGAGTATCGCCTCTTCCCGATTCGTTGAGCAGGCAGGGCAGAGGTGCTGATGGGGGGCTGACTGTTGCCGGGCCGGTGGAGGCCATTTTTTGGACGGAGGGGGTGTGTCTTAACCAGCTGTGGCTGTTCTGACAGGCTGACGGCGGTGGGAAAGGCAGGGCTGACCTCGTGAGGAAGGACAGTCTCTTTGTCCAGTGACATCCTGATCATCTTCCACCTGTGGACAAATCAGCCAATCACAGAGGAGAGAGGGGAGCGGGCAGTTTTAATAACAGGAGGAAGAGGCAATCAGTGTCACCAACTCATCACAAACAGGGACAAAGGAAATGACTTCATGACTAGAAGCAAATCTATTAACTGATTAACCAATCAGAAAACATTCCTTACTTACATTAGCCACAGGAAACTTTCATCTTTGACTGCT
>JAQFJA010000016.1:17746459-17756794 GCA_029874485.1 Naso brachycentron
TAGTAATTTAGCAGCAGCTTTGTGCAACAGCATTGTGTCTCCAGATGTTTGGCATCTGTTCAGTTCAACTTTATTTGTATAGCACATTTTATACAAATGCAAATTATACGTGCTTTACAGAGGATAAAAATAAACATAATGCAAACTATAATTTAAAAAGAATAACAATAAAATAAGTTCAGAGTTCATGTTTCCATGTTGATACAAAGTACTGAAACAGTACAAACAGAAACAGTTGGATGTTTCCAAAGTGACGGGTGGTTTTATTGGTTGAATAAGTTTTCTTTGTTCATATGTAGCAGCTAAGACATCACTAACTTAAACCTGTCAGTCAGATAATGTCAGGGAAGGTCAGAGGTCGCTTGTTGATGGCGTCTGTGTCGTGATTTCAGGCTTTGTCTGCCAGTGATAAGAAGTGTTTCGAGGACATGGCGAAAGCCGACAAGGTGCGTTACAACAGGGAGATGAGTGACTACGTCCCGCCCAAGGGCTTTGGAAAGAGGGGTCGTAAGAGGAAAGATCCCAACGCACCCAAGAGACCCCCGTAAGTTAGCATCACACAAAAAACACAGCAAACAAACACGGCGTCATGTCCGTGTTTGTATCGTCGCACCTGCAGAGAGACACAGCTGCTGCCATTGAGTGTGTTGTGTCTCTACAAACGGCGCCTGCTGATCTTGGAACAATATCCCGCTCCTTTAAACCTGACTGCAGTGTGTTGAGCTGTGACTGATCTCTGCCACCAGAGGGCAGAACAGGTTGAAGGATAAAGCCACAGCTCACCTGGTTGAATAGCAGCTAAACCTTTTCAGAGCACCAGTGCGACTTGCAAACATGCCCCCCGGTGCAGTCTGCGTTGGGTTATGGAAGTTAATGTGTAACGTGTGCGTGTCTCTCTCTCTGTACGTTGCAGTAGATTAAACAGTGATACTGTGAGGAACCTCCTTATTGTAGAAGTACTCAAGTTTCAAAATCTGTTTCATAATTTGGAGCTCAAATCAAATCATACATCCTCATTTAAATGTGATACTCAGCATCACAGAACATCTAATAATGGACTGATATGATAATAAAACAATACTTACGCGGTAGGCTTTACCTTTAGGCATGTGCTGGCCTGGTTTTACTCTAGATTTGCAGTTCTATCAGTCGCACCACTTATCACGTTTAACCTGCAAATTGTAACACAAGTAAGTGCGCATGGTTCACTCTGCACAGCCCAAAACGCCAACAGAAAAACTCAACAAGCTACCCATGCAGTGGGTACAGACACTGCCACAATCCATCACAGATGTTGGCACTTGAACTTAGAGCCGGTAAAAACTTAAATGGTCTTTTTCCTCCTAAGGCCAAAATACACAATGACCATGGTTCCCAAGAACAGTTGAAAATTGTGACTCTTCACACCACAACGCACTTTTCCACTTTTTGTCCCTCTGTCAAAAAAAGGGAGGGGGGGGGATTGTGTTAACATTTTTTGAAAGTACTGATATTCATATGTGCAATATTGTAACGTCAGAGAGGGAGTTTGGTCAAAGTATTTGCAGTGTTTGATTTTGTCAATTCTGGCATTAATGAGATTCAAAATATTGAGTCATATGTCGCGTATCGAGACACAACCTAAAAATATTGCACTTGGCCCTAGTGCTGAGCAACCGTCCACTCGGCCAGCGCGCTCTCTGCAGTGTTGGTCCAACCTCACTCAGTGTCAGAACTCCTGCATTTGTAGATTTTTTTAACACGCTAACAGTAACTTTTATTAGATTAAGCGATACAAGTTCAAAATGTTTAGCGATCTGATTTGCGTAAAGATCAACAGCATTTTGCTACAGTTCACATTCTGTCAGTTATTGTTGGTAAGCTGAGTTTCTGCTGACTGTTGGTCAGTTAAACATTGAAACCCGTCACCCTGGAGGAACAACATGTCTCTCTACCAGGCAGTCTGTTTGTTTCTGTGTTTGTGTATCTTACAGCCAGTCGACTGAGTGAAAATGAGTCTGAGAAGCCTCAGACATTAACCTGTGTGCGTGCGTGTTGGTGTCTTTCTGCAGGTCTGCCTTCTTCGTGTTCTGCAGTGAGTACCGTCCCAGTGTGAAGCAGCAGTATCCCGGTCTGTCTATAGGAGACTGTGCCAAGAAACTGGGAGAGATGTGGAGCAAACTGTCCCAGTCTGAGAAACTGCCCTACGAGGAGAAGGCCCAGAAACTACGAGAGAAATACGACCGGGTGAGTGGGGAGTGAGGAGGGCACGAAAAGCTGAAGGACAAGCCCACCACAGAGACGGCTCATGCAGACGTCCCAATAATCTGTTTTCTCTGTGTGTGTGTGTGTGACAGGACATGGTGGCATACCGTGGTGGTGGCACATATGCGGCCAGGAACCCCAGCTCTTCAGCTCAGGGAGGAGAGGATGAGGAGGATGAGGAAGGAGAGGATGAAGAGGAAGAGGACGACGATGACGAGTAGAGACAAGTTGCAGCTGGATGAGAGAGAAAGACTGAGAGTGTGTTAGAGGGAGAGAGAGCGAAAGGGGTTGGTGTGTGTGTTTCAGAGACAGTGTCAAAGTGGCAGCTGATTGGACAAGAGGAGGCAGGGGGAGGAGCTTCATGAAAGGTGACAAACGCAGAAAGTAAATGACTGAGCTGCAGGCCTGCATGTGATTCACTGTCAGTTAGAAGACAACAGTATACATTTGGCACAAAAGCCAAAGTGTGAAAAGGAAGTCCAGTGGTCAGTTCACCACAGGGCTTGTCTGTTTACACACGGCTGTGAAAGACACACACACACAATCTGGAGGTAGCGTTCCATCTGACTGCACAGGAAACAATGATGACAGTCGCCCACATCCAACCAGTAGTCCTGTCACTGCACCGGCTTCAGGTGAAGTTACATGTCTCTGCACTGGCCCTCAGTGTTAAATGTTCCAGTAGTCCGGTGTGGGTTTCTGCAGTGTATATCAGCATCATTTGCTGCAGAGCTAATGCCAAATTTAACAGGTTAACTTGCAAATAATCAACAAAGCAACTTAAGAATGTCAAACCCTGCAGGTTCCAGTTTGAAGTCTGTATCGATCCATCCTTTTCAGTCTAGAGGAGCAAGAAGTTTTCCAGGTGTGAGAATTTCCATTGAAAATCAAGTTGATCCAGAGGGGCCTTCACCCCTCGGATGGTCGGGTAGATGAAGACTTTGTGCTGGTTCTTGCAGGACGCAGCAGAGAAATCTGCATTCTTTACTCGTAACGTTTCCTTCAGCATCTTCAGATCAGTGTTAACGAGGGACACAATGAATCTGTCTCCAGTTTTATGAGTTTGTGTGAAGCCCTTTTAACTTGGATTACGTGGAGCGTGTCTTTGATCAGGCATCATGTCAGCAGATAATAATGAACAAACAGCTAAACGGCTGGTTTAGGTCAGAGGTCAATAATGTTTGTCTACAGAGTCAGTGAAGAGTTCCTGTTGAACCTTTTTAATGTTTTAATATTTCTGGGTTTTTGACTAAGGCTGCGTGATTTTTAAAAACTAACTGCAATTGTTTGGACTGATATTGCAATATAATTGTTTGTTTTTTGTAGGTATATAAACCAAACAAAGATGTTTTTTTAAGTCCGTAGAATATAACGTGTTGGCCAGGACAACTCTGCAGCAACACAATATTAGAACTGAATTTTTTTTTTTTTAAACACACACATTCCTCCTTTAACAAATATTGCTCCCCCTGCGATTTTAAAGTTCTAGTAGCCAATGTTGCGATTTCATTTAAATGTGGCCTAATAGTTCAGCCACATTTTTAGCCGTTTCCAAAACAAGGTATTTGACGACATCTCTTCCAACTGTGGGAATTTAAGCTATTTTCTTTGAGAAAAGAGTCAAGGAATCAGCTAATGGTTCGATGATGAAGATTATTTGCAGCTGGGGTGACGGTCTGGCTCCTCTTCAGAGACAAGTTTCAGTTCAGATGCTCAGATGTCGCTCTGACTTCAGGCCTGAAGTGAAGCCAAAGGCTGGTGATGATGATGATGATGATGATGGTAGTGGTTTACCAACATGACGTCTCCTGCACACTGTCAGCACTTAGCAGCAGCTGTAATGAGGTCACATGACCAAACTGAAGTATAGTTATTCCACTGATTCAAACCTGGTGGATCATGTGATCGGTGTGTTGTGAACCTGACAGACACGTCACTCTGAAACACACACTCAAGACAACCGAGTGTGTGCGTGTTCGTGCGTGTGTTTGTGTGTGTGTGGTGTGTGTGTGAGCGGGTTGGAGGTCATCAGATGTTAAACTGTCCGACACCAGTGGATAGTAAAGTAACACCCCCCCCCCACTGTTACCATGGTTACTCCTGCACCCTCCCCTCCCAGTCTCCTCCTTCCATCACCCCTGTGTGTTACCATGGAAACCCCCCTTCCTGCCCTGCATCATCATCATGTTGTTTTTTTTATTTTCTTACTGAAGGTTTATTGCAGTTTGTTTTGTTCCTGTTCACTGTCAGAGTAGAAACTTCAACTTTTATAATAAAAACTGAGAGAAAAACACACACAGTCTGCTCTTCTTCTTCTGTGGATCGACTAAAGTCACCGTATGACTAAACTCTATAAACAACACGGCAGCAGTCAATGACAAAAATTCACAGTAAGTGAATTTAAGTAAGTGTGCGTTGTCCAGTTAAAACCCCCTCTGAAAGAAGACAAGCCCCTGATGGAATGAATGTGTACGTATAATTATAAAAACATTTCTTGGCTGCAGTGTTAAATAGTTCTGTGTATCAGCAAAAATCTGGTGATTCAATGCATATCGTCATGGGTTACAATATGATTTACAGTGGTATACTGCAGTATTGTAAGCAAGGTGATTTAGTGCCTTTTTTTTATCGTATTTTAGGAAAACTGGTAGGATAAACATCCATAAAATCTGAGTTTAAAAAAACCTAACTTAAACTAGTTACCCTGTTTAAAATGTAATAATTTACCTATTTCAGTTACTTTATCAAAGTAATGTAACTTAACATTTGAATACTCTTCTAAATTTTCAATGAATGTTAACTGTTCACCATTTTCTAATGTTTAAACCAGGCAATGGGAGACATGGAGCACAAATTGAAACGAGAGAACCAACCGAAAGCGTCAGAATAACATCAAACTATCAACAGTCTTGATTGGAAAAGGTGAAGGAAAACATTGTGCACATCAAAACAAGCAAAGCAACAAAATGAGAATATTACTTCACATCAAGCCTGAGCTTTATACAGAAAATATTCAGATGTAACCCCCTTGGTAATCACAAGTAACTGTTATTAAACATTCTTTCTCAGTAACTGTAAATGATTACAATTTCATTATCTGAATATCAGCAATAGTTTTACTGCAGTAGCTGTCAGGGTTTTTTTTTAAAAAAAAGAACTACTGCTATGAATCTTTGCATGAAAACTGTTAATTAAAAAACAAAGTGTTTTTAAAAATCAATGTGATATTACAAATTGTAATATTGCAATATTGATATCTATCACTGTTTTCTGACACCCTCAGTGTTAAGAGTCTGCATCTGAAACTTGATGCAGGAGCCACAAGAAACTCTTTGTGGTCGAAAGCACTTATATACTAAAAATGACATTTTTTCATGAACCAATGTCGCCTCTCTAAACTTTAAACAGGAATAATTTACCGACTAATAAAAGCCATCAGTGGACAGTGTCAGTATTCATAAGATAAAAAAATGGGAGATTATTTTGTCACAGTTCACCCATTTGCAAAGGTATCCATTTTAAAGCAATGTGAAATGCTGCAAACATTTCCATTAATAGCAAATGAATTATGATGAATAACTTTTAAATTTGTGACACATAATATCATCCCCTCTGAATCTCATCCCAGCATTCAGTCTAAGCTCTGGGATTACCTTTGGCAGAGTCCCATCTGCTGTTCCGTGCCTCAGGATATATAAAATACTCGCAGGCCTGGGATTATGCACATCAGCGAATTGATGGGAAAAAAATTACATGTATATAATAATTCAAATTCATTATGTAGTACATTTTAAAAGTTGTATGACATCCAGTTTGTAGGATTTAGTGGCATGTCAACATGAAGTTGCTAATAGCAAGTAATTGAATATCCTTCCACTCACCCTTCACTACTAAGCGCGCCTGAGAACCTACGGTGGCTGCAAAACACGAGACAGATTCTCAACAGAGCCAGTGTTTGGTTTATCTGGGCCACTGTGGAAACACGGCAGACTCTGCGGAAGAGAAACTGCTCCCTCAGATATGAAAGACTCATTCTAAGGCAGTTCAAAACGGTGATTAAAAATATATTTATGAAAATCATGTTCCACTTCTGCCCTGTCCTACAAATGGATACCCCCAAATCCTACATAGTGGACCATTCATGCTGTTGCAGTGTCATCAATCGCTGCAATACACCATTCTCACCACTGGAGGTCTCCACGGCTGCAGTCAAGAATGTTTCTCTGAATGTCTCTCATCCAGCTCTATTATTCATGCTGTTATGTAACACGCTGCTTGCTGCTGTCACTGGACTTATGTAACACATGGAAAACGTCCTTTTCAGCATCTCCTGCCTGTTATGGCTGTCTGAGTTCTGTGCTGGGTGCTTGCAGGCACTAGGATCCAGAATCTAAAAAAAGACAAAGGTTCAGTCAAGTTTGACTTTTTAAAGATTTTTTTCTTCCCCTTTATCCTTGATGTTTTCTGTAAACTCCTCCACATCCCTACAGTAAATCTGTTATGCCACAAACCCATATATGTATCTCCAACAGAAGAGGGCCAATAACCTCCAGCTCACCATGTTGGCCTTCAACATATTTGCTCCTTTAGCTGAGAAAGCAGGTACTTATTCTTACACGTAGCGAAGAAAGTCCCCTGCACAATCACAGACATGTTAACTATAAAACGTTTTAAAGCTCATATTGCTCGCATACTCTAGTTGGAGCATGGCGACCAGCTCCAGCAGGGCTCTGACTGTGGTCGTTCATGTCCAGCCGGAGAGCAACAAACAGAAGAGGCATTTGCTGGCGTTCTGAACGAAGTTGGTTTTGTAGTTTCTGAGCGCATACTACCTTGTGACTTTCATCAGCAGCTGCCAGAAACAACGGCAGCCCCGCGGCAGCTAGCCAGCATGGAGAGTAAGAGCGAAAAATGGTGGATACTCTGGTATCTCTTTGGCATGTGCCACAGATAGTGCCATGTGCCATGGCAGCTGCCACTGTTCACAGTGTCTTGTCAGATGATACAGCACGGCATATGGCTGGTGCCAAAAATGTTACGGTGGTATCACTGTAGGGACTGCAAACAGTATCAAACACCATGGATCTCTTGGATCTGTTGTGAAACACTGTAGTAACCTGGGGTTTCATACTTTTACACGACTTTATAATTCATGTGCGTGTCCAGTATCTGACTAAGCCTCTGGTGTTTGGGGGTTCCAAGAACAAACAAGTTGTAATTCTGTGCATTATGGAGCCATGAGGTTCTTCTTAGGAGTCCGTAAATTGACATCAACTCTGGCTGTGAGTAGAGATACGGGATGGGAGCCTCCAAATATCAGACATAAATGTGAAATTATCAGACTTTGGAACAGACTGGTGAAGAGGTCAGATGACAGACTTACAAAAAAGATATTTATTTGGGATACTTTTTATTGTCATCCTTGGGCCAATGAATTGGAATCTGTATTTTATTTGAATAATATGTCTTTTTTTTCCACAATAAGTTAGTCTGTGATATTCGGGAGATTAGGAGGAATACATGTCTTATGCACAGAGAAAAATGGTCAGTAGATATATAGCATAAACCAAAACTAAGAACCGACTCTGTTATAAAGAATAGCTACAGTGTTGAATCCTATGTTAAGTATAGTCTAACCAGAAGACAAAGATCACTCTGTGCACAGTTACATTCAGGTACATTACCGATAGCATTAGAGACTGGTAGGTTTAATGCCACTCTGGAGGAGGACAGAGTTTGTTCATTATGTGATTTAGGTGAGATTGAAAATGAGATTCATTTTTTGTTTCATTGTCATTATCAGGAGTGTACTCTTCAGTAAGATGTCCTCTATCATTGCTGATTTCTTCTGGTTGGATGATTATGAAAAACTGGAGTTATGCTTTAGAAGTGGAACCTTTTTTGTAACGGACTTTATTTGCAAAGCCTGGGGAAAATGGCAGATTATAATGTTTAAGATGAAGCAGAAAATCACTGCAGCTGTATTTTTGGTGTCCTATAAACCCACGTGGGTTGGACACTTTAGTGCATGACATGTAAATAAACTCAAAACTCACCCCAAAACTCACATGCCAATCAAAGATGAGAGGAATACAAGCTGTAGGCTATTACATTAAAGGCAGTTCCTGATTTAGCTATAGGTGTTATTTGCAGATGTTGCAGTCTTATTTGCTTAATTGAAACATTTCATACATGTATGCCGGTTTAAACAGCAAGCCGTCACTGCTAACTGTTCTCAGTGTAAACATTAGCATTAGCTGCAGTCTGAGCTGACTAGATTACACTGACAGTCAAAACCTTCTTTTGCTTGCATGCAAGGGTTTTAACTGTCTCATCTGAGTATTGACACAAATGTCATCCTCCCAGATAATGCAAGTATTTTGGTGTCTGTGTCATATTTGTAGATCAGTACTGGGGGCTAAAATGGACAATTGTCTGAAGTTAATCCCCTGAAGAGATTTTTCGTTTGCAGTGCTGTAACATGTCATTTCATGCAGAATGTCACCAAGGAAAATGGGAAGCTGCAGGTTTCACAGATTGACAGTTAATATTAAATCTGTGCTAATGCTCTTGAATGGGATGTATTTTATTTTTAATGCAAAATTTTTGTTATTCTATAAGGTGAGCCTATTTACATTTGGTACAGGATTAATCAAAAATGAGATGTTGAATTTAGAGTGATGGATTTAATCTTCTACAGCTAGTTTGATTAAAGTCACCAACTACATGTAAGATTCTATGTGGTGGTTGAGACATGTTGCTAGTGACGACATTGTACAGTTGCTGTGGTGCATTTTTTAATTTGCATCTGGTCAGCATCCAAATCTCAACATCTGCCGAAGACCGTACATCCTCTTTGACTGCACCTGAGCACCAAGCATTATTTATATAAACACACCCCTCCTCCTAACCGGAAAGCCGGTAAGAAAACAGAAAATCCCTTAAGCACAAGGAGAAGCGTGCATCGAATTTGTACCAAAAGTAAAGCGTAAATATGAAGTGAGCAGCACTGTAAAGTTGTCCATGTTTTCATCTTTTGATATGGATTCTAGCGGCTTGCTAAATAGTTTGTAGCTTGTGTGGCTAACCTGAAAAAAGTCAAATAGCAACTAGCTGAATGGGGCATATTGCAACCTACTGTAGCGAAGTCAGACAACAAATCAATTCTCCCTCAGTGCTTGTATACTGGGACAAGGATGATAGTTCACTGAAATGGCCTAATCGAGCCATAACCATAGAGCTCAACTCGACTGTGCATGTAAACAAACTGAGCGAGCCGGAGTCGTATCTCATCCATTCTATTTTCCTGAGATCGTACGAAAGAAATAATACACCAGACGTGACTGTACTGACAGAAAAACTACAAATTACATTGTCAAAAACTCAGAAAAATAATATGATGTAGCTATTTGTCTACCTTTTTTATTGAATTGAAGGTGTTTATGTTCAAAGTGTCTCTTTAAAAATGTGTGTCATAAATTGGGGTAACTTTCTCCTATGTTCACACCTGTGCATTCTTCATATGATATGTGCATTAACATTATTCTCCTGAGCAGTTTCACTAATCAGATGTAAACTGCAGGTATGTGTCTGCCATTGAGTGACGAACTGGTATACCTCTCCTCTTTTTGCTAACTGCATTTTATTGTTTTAAGAAATTCAGTTGCTGCAGCTTGGTCTCAGCACCATCACAAGACAGTTGTGGTTGCAAGAAAAATAAATTTATTTCAGCAACAGCAGAATGATGCAGGGATGCAGTCAGACTTTTCTCCAGCCCTGTGGCTACAGGGCTCAGCTTTGCAAGACTACCACATGAAGAAAAACCTTATAAAACAGCAGTGTAATTAGTTGTATAGTATTATCAAATTTGCAGTTCTCTTTACTTGGCCGTGACAGTAATTAAAACATTAGCAACACGTGCGACTAGACCCGCCCACCGCGAACACTCGAGAGGGCTAAAAAGACATCAAGAACCTTTTGAAGGATCACAACCATTTACCCTTTTCCCATCTATTCCCAGACCAGGCGGAGGATAAAGACTTGAACTCCTTCAAACCCTACTGACATTTTTCATCAAGTACCAAGACCTTT
>JAQFJA010000016.1:17840616-17853193 GCA_029874485.1 Naso brachycentron
GTGTAAGTCCAACTAAAATTGGACTTTTAAAATGCATGTAAACATGTTAGTCCGACTGAAATCGTACCAAATTGAATTTCTCATAGTCGGACTAACACACCCAGATATTGCGGTTTGGGATCAATTTACTTTTGCATGTTTACGCTTCATTCGGACCTTATCAGGCCTAAATGTTCTGCACATGATCAGTAGTCCCCTTGGTATCTTTGACCTGGAAATCAAACAGCATAAATTTGTAGAGTAAAGCCTGAAAGAAACCAAGAGAACCATAAGCTTGAGGGTAGCATGCATCTAATAAATGGACAGCGCTGTAAAGTTGTCCGTGTTTTCACCATTCGGCAGAGAATCTGCTGGCCGTTGGCTAGCTTGTTTGTAGCATGTTAGGTCGACCAAGGACCAGTAATGACGAGCTGAACGAGGCATTCCGCCACCTACTGTAGCAGAGTCAGACATAGGTGTGTTTAGTTCGTCAATTAATTAATTCTTTCCCTGTGCTTGTATACCGAGACAAGGACAGAAGTCCATCAAATGGCCTAGTTGAATTTGACCGTAGCTCGACTTCATTGTGTATGTAAACGTAGCTTGCTGAATGAGACCACAAGATCCTTTTGAAAAGAAACCAAAGAACAATAATAAAATATACAGTTTGAATACTAACAGAATAGCATTGTTAAAAAAAAAATCATTCATGACCTATATTTAACTGAATACAATACAAAGACAAGAAATTAAATGTTTAAACAAGGGCTGTTAAACAAGCATCCATTTCAAACAACTTTATCCCAAATGGTAATTTGGTTTCAACAGTCTACCAAAATTATAAGTAGTTTTCTTAATCGCATGTAATCGCATTATTTTTAATAGTTACTCACAAGTGTCTGAATTAGCATTCAAGTGAACACATAGAGTAAATTTCTCTTATGGTGCCAAAAGCAGCTCTATGATCTACCCTATGAAAAATTTGCACAGTCTTTTTGACAAAACTGCACCAGTTTGGACGAAGCAGATCAACTCACAGGAAGTCAGACACAGGCACTATAGAGAATCTGGTCACTTTTCAAAATAAAATAGCCCATGCAGATTGTGTTACATCAACGCCAAAACCTGTAGCACTGAGTCAGAGGTCTGGAGCAGGTCAGAGGATAACTGACCACCAGGACAACAGCTTCACACTGCATTATACCGCAGTTTAATCCACTTTATAATAATTTATTAGATTATGACGCTGGCAGCCCTAGTTTAAACTGATTAACTGTCCCTTTTTGTTTCATTTTTATAGGTGCTCCCATTATAAATTAAAAGATCTCAAACAGTTTGGACAGCAGCATGTTTAGTTCATGAGGATATAAACCGCTGAAATTTTGAAAGTGAAAGTCCCTCACAATTTTAAACATACAGTATATAAATTCAGTTAAAAGGTTTCAGTTTGGTATTTTGTGCTTCATAAAATGCCAAAAGCATTGTCTTGTGAGAAGAAGCAAGGATGTTCCTGGATGACAGTCTGGATTGCAGCACATGTTGATCAACACATGATCGATGAACCTGCATGTACCTTTAAACATGAACAGCTCCGGTACAAATGTGCTGGGTACTAATGCCATGGGTGCCAACACACCCCTATACCTTCAAGATGATATCTATTTAACTCTCTGCTGGAACAATCTGGATGGTCTTTTTTTTCTCTAACTCGGGGGACATGATGTCCATGATTGTGTACTTGTCAGACCACACCACTAGAGATGTTCTGACATAATTTTCTTCCTTCCCAATACAGATTTTGACTCAAACTTGTGGATCAAACCGATGCTGAGTACCGATTCGATACCAGAGCGGGAAAAAACAAAAAAGATTCCTTACACATCTCCTTTGACTTTCCAGTGTAAAATATTGTTGAATGCAGACATTTTGCTAGCTGTGTTGTCTCTGTCTGCTCTTCTTTGTCAGTCTTAAAAATAGTAGTTGACATTGGCAGTACAGCACAACTTCCTTTGTTTTGTTTTAGAGCGACAAAGAAGAATTGATTTTAGGTATGTCACTTCAGTCAGAGCTACCTGAGCCAATTGGACAGTAGCTGGGTACCGTTTCTTACCACTAATAAATAACACGGTATCTGATTGGTGCACAGACTGGCGTACTCACTGATACTAATACCAGCATTTTCAGCAGTATCAGCAGCATTTTCCGACACAGGTATCGGTATCAAAACAACTCTATACATATAACAACACACATAACTACTTCGTCTCTGTCCGTCAGAATTGAGGTCTGGAGGTGCAGAGCAGTCAGCAGTGTTTGTGGATGTTGTTGATAATGCTGTCCCTCTGCATTTCAGAGGCGTAACTTGCATTTTTATAAATTCAAAGATCAACTTTGTGTACCGAAAACAGTTTTCCTGACCCATGTATTAATATCCTTTATACCTTTATGTATAAAGGGGTATAAAGGGGCGACTGTGGCTCAGGTTGATGTTTCGATCCCTGGCTCCTCTGGTCCACACGTCAAAGGGTCCTTGGGCAAGATACTGAACCCCACATTGCTCCTGATGGATGTTCCACTGGTGTGTGTGTGTGTGTATATGAGTTCCTGATGAGTTGGTTGGCTCTTTGTAGAGAAGTCACCTGCCCTTAGTGTGTGAATGTGTGTGTGAATGGGTGAATGCTGACTTGTGTTGTAAAAGCACTTTGAGGAGTGAGACTAGAATAGGGATATATAAATACAGTCCATATAAGTTTTTAATGCACAGTATCTGTATATCTGGAGTAAAAGGATGAGTATAAAGGTAATTGAGCAGTGACACACTTTTGGTGGTGATGATTGGGCTGCGGTGGAGGTAAGACCGACTTTGTAAAAAGCCGCTTGTCTTTGCTTTGTGTTTTGTAAGAAGATTTGACCAGTGATTGATCTTAGTTATTTCTATTTCCAGTTGGTAAGGATGGTCTCGTGATAACTGCAGCTTGTGTGTTTTGTGTGAGGTAACAGAAGATAGATCACCATTTATGCACAATGATGGAGGGAGAGAAATCCTGCGAAACAAGATTGCACAGAACTTTTGTTTTAGCCTAACTACATGAAGGACAGTTCAGACATCACCACAAAGAGTGAGGACAGTTGTCGGTGGTGCTGCAGCCTGCTGGTTGAACACGTTTCTCTGTTGGAAACCCAGTTTGTATTGAGTCTTGTTTGCTCTGTGGAGAATGTTGCACTGGATTGTTTAGTGTAGCCTTTGTTTAACCTTCAGAGAATGTTATTTGAGAATCGGGCAGACATAAAATAAAAAACAGTTTTCTGACATAAAACTAAGAAACTGATTTGAATGTTTTAGATGCTGGTCCTCAGAATGGTGATGACATGTCCTCTCTGCTTGTGTTAAGAGCGTTAGCATTGTAGCTATACTTAGCGTTCTTAGCTCTCATTAGCATTGACTAATGGTGTCAGTCAGCATTAACATGTGAAGATTTAGAGATCAGAGGTCGAAGCAGTCAGCTGGGTTCAATCTGTGACTCTCACTCGACCTCTGCTCAGATACAGAAACTGAAGAGAAAAAACAACAAACTGACAGAAAATAAATTCTAAAATATTGATGGCAACCACCTTCAACTGTGTGCAGGCTGCCAGGAGGACTTATTTTCCTGCTGGAACAAGTGGATTTATTTCTCTGGTGGAGCATTGGTGTATAAAAGCTTTATGAACATTTTGATTAAATGGTTTATGTCTTTAATTCACATAGCAGAAAAGCCAGTAAATGTTTTAGATATGTTAGGAGTTTTGTCATTGCTAATCGGGGAGTTGATCAACCCACCGTACTGGTGGGTTTACTGATCCTTGCATTGTTGTTGTATTTATTTTGTCTGGTGTTTTAGTGATACGTTATTTCATTTTAATGTCTAAAAGTGCATCAAAATGACCATTATTACAATCCAGATCTTATGAATTCAGTGCAGCACACCACAGCCTATGTTGTACTTATTATTTATATTTATGCCTTAAGGGATTTTCCAGAATTTTTGGCCTAGGGCCTCATTTTCAACCTTTCCATTCCTATTTCTATTGATAGAGACCATTTTCAGCTCACTGTATTAAGTACAGAGTTTGGACAGCTCGCTGTTTCAATGCTAATGCTACCAAACTCTGAGTAAACACTCTGCAGTGCACTCAAAGCAAGTCAAATATGACAGCAGTCTGTTGAGGCTAATTTGAGTTTTCATAAAATAATTTTAGAAGTTAAACTAGCAACTAACAAACTAACAGCTGAATTTCTATAATTGAATTTCTGATTGGGATTAACGGTGCCAAGAAGCTGCTGAATTCTTTACTTCCAATTGCTACTACTGCTAGCTTCCTAGTATTAGCATTAGTTTTTAATTGTCCATTGTAGATTAAAACTGTTTCAACTGTTGTTAATTAGTAGCAGGTCGCCAGGATGCAGCTTCCCAGGTGGTCTCTAAGGGCATGTCTGTGGTTGCTATGCATCACGGAGGTGTGGACAGCGACATTTAAGCTGGCGCTGATTGGTCCATGGTCATGTGACCCCATGTTTTCCCGAGCGATGCCAACAGCCGCAGCCAACCTGGCGTTGTCAAGGTTACAGAGCGACAGTGGTCTGAGCAGAGGATACCGGTACAACATCAAACTGTTGGAGGAGGACTGCTCCGCCTCGAAAGGTTTGTTAACCAATCAGCTAGCATGTGAATCAACTGACTCGGAAACGGAACAATTATATAACGATTTTAACGCGACTTGATGCTTCAAGTTGAATTTTATGGGGATTGAAGCTAAATACCACACAGCCTCTTTTAATCAGCTAAGATAAGTTAAGATACTTTATTGCCATATTAACACATAGTTGATTGGAATTTGTCTCAGTGCAATGCTCCTACAAACAAAACAAAATACAAGATAGATAATACAAAATGAATCCTCTCAAAGTCATTTGTGATTCTCACCTGTGGCTGTTCTTCTTCACTGCTTTTTTTTCCAGCTCTGATGGAACTTGGGGACATGGAGGGTTATGGCCACGCCTACATCGGCCCTTTTAACCCCGCCCTCTGTCATGCTGCCTCCTTACTGGCCCAGCATTGGGAGGCGGGGCTTGCTTCTCCAGGCTGCCTGGATGCTGATTGGCCAAACTTGCCGCCCATAACGCCTCCGAGCAAAGTCTTGTTCACCGTGCTGAGGTTTTTTCGCTGGGCGCATGTCGCTGTTATCTCAGGTGAATGACCTAACATGAGAGCTGTGGGCTCTGATTTTAACTTATACTGCTGCACACTCTCGTAAATTCGACTTCTTTATTCCCAAAATTATCTATGAACAAACGGAAGAATTGCAGTTTTGCAAGAAATCAATTCATAGTCAGAATAGTTATTACCATACAGATCACAAGCATTATACTGTGTTCACATGGAATCAGGCAGACGGAGGGAGAGAACTCGTGAACGGTATAAGAATAAAAAAATCCAACAGAATGGAAGGAAGGCAAAATGAAACACACATGATGATGTGTTGCTAAGGTGATGTGTTGTTTACAAAGAATGGAATAAAATATATTTAATGAAATATTTTGTGACAAATACTATTTGCAGGCTTTCAAGTTGTGCATGTAGCTGTAAAATGCAGCTTTCTTTCAATTTTCTCTTGCAAACTTAAAATAAAAATTAAATTACCTCCAAATCATTTTGTTTTTGATGATAATCAGCAACTCCATGTATCAGCTTTTTGTGTGACATCTCGATAGGTTTTCAGGCTGTGGTGAACATAACTCCAGGTATCATTACACCAAAATAATTAGCCTCTCTTTGTCGAATTCGGCCATGTTTTCTCCTTGTGTAAGGCATTTGAGGGGTAACTTAACATCTTGTTGTGAATTGCATACTGGAAGATGGCAGAAAATTCAAATATTTCAATTTTCTATGTCAATGCAGTCTACATTATCATTGCCGGCATTCTCTTCCAGCCTCATAATGTTTTACCCTCCTGCTCTCAGCCACTTCAGTGACGTCCGTTTTGCCGTTGACCATCTGCCTGATTCCGTGTAGACCTCATAAATCCGCTCCTCCACCCTCGATCTTGGAGCATTGTTTGTCTGATGCATTACATAATAATGAGGACTGTGAGGAAATAAACAAGAGAAACTTCAATTACTCGTGTTCACCTTGTCTCACTCTCACCTTTCCTCTTCCTGTGTGGTCATCAGCTCCGTCAGACCTATGGGAGGGCACCGGACAGGAAGTGGCGTCGGCACTCAGAGCTCTTGGTCTGCCAATTGGTCCAGTGGTTACCATGAAAACAAGGAACAAGGGCGGTCCTGAGGAGGCCCTCAAAGCAATCAGAGAGGCCGACAGGGTCAAAGGTCAGACCTATAAGATGACATCGGATCCTTCAAAAGTTCAGAACAAAATGAAATAAATAACTTTTGTTGTTATGATTAATTATTAGTTATTTCCAACATCTGTGAGTTTTTCATATGAACAGATCAGTTTGCTGGTGGTCTAAACATTATAGAAAATTTATAACTGTTTTTAATTCATTGTGAAACAAAACTTTTTAAAATTAATTTGTTTATTTAATTTATGAGGTTTTACACAGCTGCGATGTGACTTTTATCTATTTATGGGCGGATTTGCATGTAGAACATGAAAAACTGTTTTCAATTCGTGCGTTTTGTTTCAGTGGTGATCATGTGTATGAGCTCCGTCCTGATTGGTGGTGAGGATCAGAAAGAGCTGTTGCTGACTGCCCTGGACATGGGAATGGTTGCCGACGGTTACGTGTTCATCCCATATGATGCGCTGCTGTATGCCATGCCATACCAGGTCACCAATCACTTTAATACCAAACAGATCAATCAGCAATGTATTTCAATCAGTTTCTGCTAACGTCCATTTTTATATTCAAGTTAAATTGATCTGTGACTATTGCTGCGCTGTGTTAATGACTGAATTCTGAATATGACTAGTTTATATTTAAGTATAATAGAGTTCACACTTTTGACCCAAAACAGGATTGACTCTTAAGAACAAAGTTGATTAAAAGCTGGATTTTGTGTTCTCCTCTGTATCAGGACACCGCGTTCCCACAGCTGACCAACAGCACGCGGCTCCGTCACGCCTACAGCTCTGTTCTGACGGTTACCATGGCGTCCGACCAGAGTTTCTATGAAACTTTCCGTCAGGCTCAAATCAACAGAGAGATCCGCTCTGCTGTGGCTGCCACTCAGGTAAATGCACATGTGAACAAACGTGTACACAGCAACTATTACACAACACCAACTTGTACACAATAACAATGTACACAACATGTAAACCTGAAAGAAAAATTTAATTTCCGCCTTTAATTCTCTCTGCAGGTGTCACCGATCTTTGGTACGATCTTTAACATGGTGTACTTCGTTGCTAAGGCGGTGGAGGAGCGCCGCCAGGCAGGGGGCGGGCGCTGGGTGGCGGGCGATCAGCTCATCCAATCAGATGGAGGCTTTGATTTCCAGGGCTTCAATCAGGTTAGAAAATATCAGCATTTCTGTGACTTGTTGTAAGTGCACATTGGTGATTTCCTGGCTCTCAATCACTTTGCAGCACTTTATTTGTGTGCAACAGGAAAACTCTCTTGTATGACGTTCTGAAAGAGACGCCTTTCATGTTTATATTTTGGTGACATCATCAGTCAAATGATAAACCAACATGCAGAATGAGGATGAGGATGATAGTAATGACGTCAGCTCCATTTTCATTACTCCCTCTGTTCTTTTCTCCTTCTTTTTTTTTAATCAGGTGTTGTATGGAGGTAAAGAGGGGCGTGGCCTGCAGGCCAGGTATGTGGTGTTGGACAGCGATGGTGACCGACTCACGCCAACACACACGCTCGCTCCCACGCACAGTGATGGGACGATTGGAAGTCTAAGGCCGCTGAGTCGCTCTTTCCTCTTTCCTGGAGGAAAACCCCCGACCGCCAGCTTCTGTTGGTTCAACCCTGAGGAGACGTGCACCGGGGGTGTGTGAAGTGACGCGCAGGGAGAACTTAGTTTCACACAGAATCCTCTCTGACCGTCATCATAATGTGTTTGGGTTTAAGTTTCACATCTGAAGGTGTTTCTACTGTCACCTGAAGATTAAATCGCTTGTTTTCTGTGTTTTTCTGCAGGTTTGGACATGGTGACAGTGTTCTTCATTTTGTTGTTGCTCTGTGTTCTGATTGGAATTTTCTTCTACTGGATCAGGTGAAACACACACACACACACACACACACTTCCTGATACTCAATTTAGTCTAACAAGTCTGTCTGTACTTAACCAACATAAATCATTTAAGTTATTTATTGACGAAGTGTTGTTCGATTTAGATAATACTTATGCATCTAATACTGATAATGCTTATAATTCTAATGTGTTTTTACAGGAAACACAAAAGAGCAGCAAACATCTCCAAACTCATTCTGACTCTGGATGACATCGTCTTCATTGACACACAAGTCAGCAGGAAGGTTAGAAACTGCATTTCACTTATCTGTTACCAGAACTACTACATGCTATTAAACCTTATTTTTATTTCAACCAACTGCTCATCAACTCTTTTCACCCACTGGTCTTTAGTTTTTATTCTTTTTTTTTTTTTTGCTTTCCCATTAGCATTTAAAAAGTGGTATAGTGTTCGTGGCAGTGGCGAGCAGCTGGTCAATTAAAGGCATGAGGGTGCTGACCCATCACTCTCTGCATGAAGAAGAATCATAGAGACCTTTGTTGAAAAGACTTGTAAAAATACTTCTAAAAAACGTCATTTTATTTAAACGAGCAATGTGATGAGTTCCACATGTGTTAAGTTTCTGATAGGTGATGTATTTAAAGCACAGGGTGCAACAGTTTTTGCGCTTTGACTCTTGTTGCAAATTGTAAAGGCACAGTTTGCTTCTCTTCAATACAAGAGATGAGTGTTTCCTGGCTGTATATTTATTTCACTGACCAAAGAGCAAATAGTTAACTTACAGCACAACCCAACAGGTGGCAGCAGAGAGTGAGTGATTCCTGGGCTTAGACTGGACTTGCCAGATACGGATATTCAGATGTGATTACAAGAAACAACAATGGTTTTAAGATTGAAATTGAATGTACGCCTGTGCCAAAAGTGTTATCCATTTGTGATTGCCGTTGATTTCTGTGACGTGCTTGTTTATTTGGTTGTTGATCTTTCTGACGTTGTTTTTGTAGAAACTGAACGACGAGTCGATCATGAGGAGTCTCCTGGAAATTAAAACTCCATTCCGCTCGATTGCTCGAAGTTACATCCTGACGACACCTGAGAGCTCCAACATTGGAATTCTGGAGGTACACCTGTACCTGCATTTGTCTGTTCACTTGTACCTGTTTGCTTATTTGTACTGTAGTTTTTTCTTTTAATAATATTTGATACATGTTCCTTTATGGGTTCTGGTTCTTTACTGATTCCTTAATTGAGTCTTGATCAGTGTAGTTCTGGATCTGTAATGGTATGTAATGGTACAGACTGGCTGTTACATGAGAGGTAACAGCCAAAATCCATTTTCAGCTGCAACCAGCAGCTCTACAGGACGCTCCGATGGTCAGTGGGTCAGTCGGTCCACAAAAATTCTCCACTCTTTGGCGGTCGTAGGCTAAAATTTGGCATGGAGGTTAAGTGTGTGTTTGTGTTCATGCCAATTGGCTAAAAGGGGGTGTGGTAATGGAAGTGGCCTGTAATTAAAAGCCAGATAATTTCAAAATGGATTCATGTAACATGGCCAAACTGTATAGAAACACACACAAACACTTTCAATAGTCAGGCCTGCCCCACCTCCACACCTTTGCTCTGCCTCCTTCCATTACTCAGCAACTGTTTCTCTCAGAGTGTAGAATCACTGGGAGGCATCATTGCAGAAAGTGATTTTTATTTCTTCACTTTATTTCTTTCATGATTTCTTCTTGTTTACACATCTTTGAGTTTCGCGTTATTATTCGCAATGTGCAACTCTGAAAAACATGCCAGCACTGATAAAAGCAATTAAGAAGTTCACAAGTACACCAGTGATGGATCGAATGATATTAAACCAGTTCTCATCTGTTTCAGTTCTCTTTTCCCATCCCCTCCCCTGTCTTTTTGGTTTGTTCATTTCTTTCCTTTTTGTTTTTCTGTTTGTGTATCTGTTTGTTTGTACCTCTCTGTTTTCTGGGCTTCTAACTCCGTGCTTTGTTCGGTTGTGTTGTTATCAGGGCGACTGGGTTTGGTTAAAGAAGATTCCTGTTGAAAAGTCGGTAACAGCTATCAACCAAAGCACGCAGAATCTGTTCAGCCAGGTACAAAACACATGAGATACTCAAATAAAATGTAGAAATCAGATTAACAGCAAAAACAACAATGAATCAGTAAACACATTATGTAGAATAATGATGTAATAGTGCACTTTCCTTTCCGTTCTTCAGTCAAGGGCGGTACAACAGGAGAAACTAAAAGATGAAGACATCTTAAAAACCTCTATAGAGATGTTTAAAAGTAGTACTTACATTAGTATGTTGACTTTAAACTGAATATATTTTTAAAAATAGGATTTTTTCATCCCTCCTGTCTAGCTAAGGGACATGCGACATGAGAACTTGAACCTGTATCTTGGTCTGTTTCTGGACTCTGGGATCTTTGCTCTGGTGGTTGAACATTGTCCTCGGGGGAGTTTGGCGGACCTGCTGGCTGACAGCAACATGAGGCTGGACTGGATGTTCAAGTCGTCTCTACTCATGGACCTCATCAAGGTGCTGTTCTCATACTTCAGCTACAAATATTTCTACTAGTACTGCTACTATTACTACTACTTTTTATAATAATAAACCATTCTAATAAAACTTGCAACTACAGTTAGACTTAAGAGTATTTGAACAGTTACACAATTTTGTAACTTTGCCTCTTTATGCCACAGTTGTGTTGATTTCACTAATGAACACTATGACGAAACGTATTTGTCAATGACCCTTTTTTTGAGATGAAGATGAGATGGACAGGACATCACTGACACTAACTGAAACGATTATCAGCATGCAATATTACTGATGAATAAAGACAAGAAAATGCCAAAATGTTTTTTATGATTTCATTGACAAGAACAACAATAAGGTCCGACAGCAGCCCTCTCTCCTCAGGTCTCCTCTCTTGAAAATACAGTAAATCTATAAGGAGGATTACAATGTGCTAGATGAGACTCATAGGCTCTAGGCTTGGGCTGATATTAGATATGATTAAATATCACAATATTTATCAAAATGTTTATTATCATATTAGAATTCTGCCAAAGCAGTTGAGGAAGATGCAGGTTTGTGTGCGTTTCAGGGGATGAAGTACCTTCATCTGCGAGGTCTGAGTCACGGTCGTCTGAAGTCAACAAACTGCTTAGTCGACGGGCGCTTCGTTCTGAAAATCACTGACTATGGACTTCCCATGATCCTTCACTCTCAGAGCCTCAGCTTTCCTGAAGACCCACAAGGTAAAAACCTTGAAAACACAAACTGTTTAACATTATTTTGAAAAGTGAAACTTAAAGGTGAAGATTAGTTTTTCTGAAGATGATAGATTTGATCTAAATATAGATATAGTTTACCTGCCTGTCTTTTCCTCTTCTTGTCTGTCTGTCTGTCTGTCTTTACTGGCCTTTTTCTCTAATTGTTTGTCTTGTCTACCTGTCGATCCAGTATCTGTCTGTTTACTTTTCTCCCCCTTTAATGTCTGTCTAACTCTTTCAATTTCTCTGACTGTCTCACCTTTCCTGTCTGTCTGTCTGTCTTCCTGTCTCTCAGAGCTGCTGTGGACGGCCCCAGAGCTCTTGAGGAATCCAGTCCGAGGAGGCACATTTGCTGGAGACGTCTTCAGTTTTTCCATCATCATCCAGGAAGTGATTTCACGAACGCTGCCGTATGCCATGATGGACATGCCAGCCCACGGTAAGAGAAGACATCTGTCTTTTTGGCCACTGTCTCTCTGCATACCCCCTGTCTGTTTGTCTCACCACCTGTCTGTCTGTCTGTCTCTCAGAGATCCTGGAGCGTCTGAAGCAGCCTCCTCCTCTCTGCAGACCGATAGTGTCGATTGATGAGGCTCCGACTGAGTGTCTGACTCTGATGAATGAATGTTGGAATGAGGAGCCGAGTAAGAGGCCGAGCTTCGATGACATTTTCAAACAGGTTAGACGAGCTGCACTGCTTCCCCCTGCTGGCTCATGTAGGAAACTGTCATGTTTGTCAGAGTTGAAGCATAAAATACTGAATTTTTGTTTAATTTTAAAAATAGGGACTATCTAAGCGCTCATGTTTTTCCTGATTCTTCCTGAGAACAGCTGTGCCGTGTTTTGTGTTTGCAGTTTCGGGGCATTAACAGGGGTAAGAGGGCGAACATCATCGACTCCATGTTGCGGATGTTGGAGCAGTACAGTTCGAACCTGGAGGATTTGATCAGGGAGCGAACAGATGAACTGGAGATTGAGAGAAACAAGACAGAGAAGCTGGTTGGACAGCTCCTGCCAAAGTAAGACATGTTTCCAACAAATCAACAATGAAATTCCTCACTTTAAAAAAAAACCAAAAACATTATGATGACGT
>JAQFJA010000017.1:24646-35345 GCA_029874485.1 Naso brachycentron
CTGTCAGACTGACCGACTGCCTGCCTGTCTGTCTGATCGACTGACTGTCTGACTGATCTGACTGACTGTCTGACTGACAGTCTGACTGTCAGACTGACTGTCAGACTGACTGTCTGACTGACTGTCTGACTGATCAGCTGACTGACTGACTGACTGTCTGAATGGCTGTCTGACTGACTGATCGACTGTCTGACTGACTGATTGAATAACTGACTGTCAGACTGACTGTCTGACTGTCTGACTGACTATCTGATCGTCTGTCTGACTGACTGTCAGACTGACTGATTGACTGATTGATTGACTGACTGATTGATTGATTGATCGATCCATCTATTGCAGGTCTGTTCAGAGTCGATGCGTTTTGAGAAGCTGATGGAACATTTTAAAAATGAAGACGACAACATTGACTTTTTGGTATGAAGACTTATGCAATCCCAACTTTTTCCTGTTTTGTGACTAATTACATCACACCATCTTTTTAAAATCCGATTGATTTTTACTTAAACATTTAATTTTATTAAAGGCACAAATCACTCAAACTGGTCATTTCTACATGTAATATTCTTGTAAAAAATTAATCACTTCAGTGACTATTTGAATTTTTTGAGTAACTAACTTTTATTTCACTGTAAGATCATGGGGAACATATTTAAGTTTCAGCTTGATGTGCGACTAAGCCACTTGATTTGATGTTAATTAATTTAGGCTGTAACATAATTTTCACCTCGTTTTGTTTGGTTGTTTTTTTTTACTTAAGCACAAATGTTGAATCCAGTGTTAAATTTGCCCTTGAGTTACCTGAGTAGAACTCACCTGTGATGGAAGTTTGCATCTTCAGCGGGTTAACTGTTTATGTCGTGGTTGTCAGGTGGCCTGTATGCAGTTTATTAACATTGTGGTTCACTCGGTGGAGGACATGAATTTCAGAGTCCATCTGCAATATGACTTCACCAAACTCAACCTGGACGAACACCTGGAGGTAACAGTCACATGATCCACTCTCAGCCAGTCATAGGGGCCACCTCTTTCACTTCCTCTGTTCTTACCTGTATCTTTACCAAAATGGAAAATGGGAGACACTCTAACATGAGGACAGGAGGAGTCAGGGACAGAAGCAATGACCCTGTGATGAGTCATGATTCAGTCAGTGACCCTGCCTGCATTTTTCTTAAGGTTTCTCTCTGTCTGTCTAACCTCAGAGGCTGAAGCACACAGAGAGTGACAGGCTGCAGGTTCAGATTCAGGCCTACCTCGACAACGTGTTCGACGTTGGGACACTGCTGGAGGATGCCGAGATGAAAACCGCTGCTCTGGAACGAGTTGAGGAGCTGGAGGAGAGCCTCAGCACGGTAAGACAGACAGATAGCACAATCTGTCTATTTCTCATCCTCAGATATTGGAGCCTCTGCTGCATCTGGAGAACAAAGCCATCGTAGACAAAGAGTTAGATAGGGACAGACTGACAGAAGAACAGACAGGTGTACTCAATGTTTCTTTCTGTCCACAGATGTCAGAGCGCCTGCTGGATGTTGAAAATGAAGCAATGTTGAAGATCGTTGAACTGGAGAAACAGCTGATGCAAACCAACAAGGAGCTGGACCATGTTCGGGTCAGTGCCATCTCCATGGAAACCAAACAATCATTCGGTCACCACTGAAGCATAAAAGTTGTGTTTAAGGATACCAATGACAAATTACAAAGGAAATGTCTGACATTTAAAAAGACAGGTCAACATTTCTGTTTCTACAGTTGAAAGAGCAAGGATTCCCAAAAATGCTGTACAGTTCCTTTAAAGCCACAACTGTTATAAAAAGAAATTTTTGCCATGTGTCATGTGATAGAAATCAACGCTAACTCCAGAGGAGTCAGTGCTCCAGTAAAGCAAAAAAAACAGACATGATTAGTTTCTGACATCCAACTACTTCTCTTGTCATTCGGCTGGCTTCAAAAGAGGCTGAATGCTCACTTTTTTTGTCTTTAATGACCCTCAATTCAAGTTGTCAAAATTATTTGTACTTTGAAATTTATTCAATAACAGGTGTTTGAAATGATGCATGCATGCACGCATGCACACACACACACAGTGTCAGCAAAAGGCAGAGCACAGGGGCTGTTGTGGCCTCTGAATGAATGCAGCACCAGCACACCCAGATGACTTTTGTACAGATACAGTTAAGAAAAATTATCCTTTTTTCCATCAAACTGAAGTTGAAGATTCTGGCACTGTGACAACCTTACCCTCAATATTACAACATTATTCCAACAATGGCCTCAGTCTGTGGAGGTAGTCACAACATTAACCATGCAACAAGTTCATACTACAGCCTACAAAATAAAATGCAGAAAAGCCTTAAACATGGCAAAGCTTACAGCCACCACGTGAGGATTCAGGTCACAAGCAGCTGCAGTTGATCCATGCTTCATTTGTATCATCACCTCTTCTGATTGAGACACAAGTCCGGATAAGAATATACACATACATTTTGAGTTTTCCTGTCAATGTAGGGACATTTCTGCCAAATTTCCACCAAAAACAAAGTGAATTCACTGGGTCTTATCATTACTTTATCAGATGTAAACTTCATTCCCGCGTAGCAGCACCACTTCAGACAAAATGCATCATCTGTATTTCTCTGCTGCTTTTTAAACAGCCTGAATATCCAATTCTTCCAAAACTTAACAAAATTAATTAATGTCCATAACATCCTTGTACTCATATTTTGGGATACCATTTTTGCAGCTTGAAACGTAGAAAGTTTGGAAACACTGTTTTTGACCACCTGCATGTCCCCGACTACTCAGAGATGGACTCTGGAGCTACACGTGAAAATTACCTGTTGATCTTCTTCAACAACAATTAGATCAATAGATACTTGAGATTACGTCACAATATGAAGTAGAATTCAGCTGTCTCAGTCTTGCAGCACTGAGGAATTTTGGTTTTAATTTACTGCAATTACTATCAACACTGATAGGACATCCACCTAAAGTGTGGCTAATTTTCACTCATGCATACCGAGCTGTTTCTTATCTCTTACACAGACTGCACAACTATTTTAACATTGTGTACATTTTCCACCACACAACTGCTACCTGCACAGTAACATGTTTTTTCTGTCTCTAATATTTCACCCATGCAGGAGGTGTATGCGAGTGCCAACACTCAGGTGCACACCTTGCGGCGAATGGTTAGGGAGAAGGACCAGACAATCCGACGTCAGAGTCGTTTGGAGCGTCAGGCTCAGGAGGCCCAGCAGGCTGGAGGGCCTGGTGCTCCCCAGCCCCAGAGGGGAGAGGGGGATGGGGGAGTGGCTGACTCGGCCTCCCCCTCACCTCCACCCTGTCCCAACTTGTCCCCCAGGTGAGAGGCTTCATTGTACAGCAAAAAGGAGACACAGACATTTCTCTCAGGAGACCAAAAACAGATTTACAACAGAAAGAATATTGGACGGATGCTTATCAGGTGGACACAAATGCACTCCAAAAGAATGACCATGTTGTTCGGGCAACATGTCATTTACACAGTAAGGGGCTAAACATGCAGCCAGCTCACAGTGAGGGTACTTGGTATAAATTTTCAATTGTTCACTAACACAAAAATTGAAACAAAACATGAATTTATGTTGAAAGGATGTACATGTTTTGACTAGACAATCAATCTTTAACTTAAGGTATCATATCAGAAAACATTCTTATTTTTGTCTTGTTTTTGATGTCCAGACAAACTATATATGAAGTATTTACATTAACTATCACTGGACCAATGACAGAGCCCTACGGTTACTTAAACAATCTATCCCTCTGTCTGCTGGATGACTGCAACGAAAAATGTTGGCTAGCACGTGAGCCACACTGATATCAGATAACCATTTGTCAAGTGTTCTGCTGCCCTCGATTGGCCAAAAGATATTAAAATGTAACTAAACCCCGCGAGTTCTGGCTGAAGTGCTTCATTCCTGAAATTCAAAAAATGAATCTAGAATCCTCTGGTTGCCTGGCAACTGGACTCAGCATTAAGATAGCACCGTGACATCATGTTTCACCTTATCAACCAATAAAAATGCATCAAAAAGTTGCCTTGCAATAGCAGAGTTTCAACCAGTAGATGGCAGTCACTACACACATTTATAATAGAATATAGAGATGTCAAGATTAAGACCTGAAACAATCAAAAACACGACTAAGTACTTCTTAGCCTTGATTTTCAGCTGAAAAAAGTTGTTTAGGGGTTAAGTTACTCTTTAATGCGGTGTTAAGGAAGTTTTCTCTGACTTTGGGTTTGTATGTGAAAAACTCACAATAAGGTAGTATGTGGTAAAAAAAAAAAATTAAAAGGTAAAGAAATTGTCATAATCAATGCAAAATAATTGGAAAAACATTTCCATTTCTCAAGTTTTCTCACAAAGCTCCCACAGATCCCCCCAAAATAACCTAAAGGATATCACAGCACCCAATGAGTGATGCACTGGTGTATATTTATTTCTACAGTCCTGAGACTGTAGCTTATCATAGCATGGGACCAGGGATGGGTGGAGCTCCAGGGATACCAGCCCCACCACCACCCCCTCCTCCACCACCAATGCCAGGCACAGGTGAGTTTTAGCACCACCAATTAAATTAGAATGTTCATTTATTCATTTACAAGCTAGAGTGAGAGGAGTTGTAGTTCCATGTTCCACTGTAGTTAAAGAAACTGTTGCACTACTGCTGATAAGAGATGTGACCATCACTACCAAATACTGCAAGTACTCCCAGATAATGTGACAGAAAGAGACTTTGTCTGCAACAGAGAACACTCACAAACTTCAAACGTTTTTCTTTCTCCCTTTGCCTTTTAAGTGTCCAATGGGTCATACCCTGCGCCTCCTCCCCCTGTTCCTCCTCCTCCCCCTCCGCCCCCTCCTCCTCCCTGTCGGACCAGCGAATTATCCTCCTCTGTCCCCATGCCCCCACCTCCTCCTCCTGTAGCCCCCCCTCTCCCGGGGTCAGGAGGATCACCCACGGTAATTTTTAACTCGGGACTTGCAGGTGAGTCTGACTGATAGGGTTTAAACAATGTGTTCTCATATATGTAAAATATGGACTTAAATGAATACACATGAATTCACATGAATAATTGACCTCAAACTGACCTCAAATTAAAATAAAATAAACACATCCAGGGCAAGCCAGAGCATCTGCATACTGTAGAAAAAAAATTGTGATTCTTAAAATTTCCTTAGAATTCCGTCAGGAGGAACTGTTTGTCCTAGATTTGGTTTTACTGTCTCATCTCTAAAGATTGATCCACCCTTCCAGATTACTGTTATGGCAAATGTGAAGTATAATCTTTAAGAAACATGTTTCGTGCTACTCACAAGATATTTTTGTCTCTTGTTCTGCTGACAGAGGGTCCTCTCAAGTTATTCTGTACGTTTCCTTACCACTCTTACATCAAAACATATTTACATCATCATGTATCTCACCGTACATTTTCATCCTCTGTGTCTGTTTCATTCTCCATCAGCTTCTTTCTCTATAGCATCTTCCATCAACCTGTCATCGTACCAGTACAGCCAGCTATGAGCTACTTTGTCTCTTATTAAATTCACGTGTTTCATTTTTCTGTTTCCTTAATGTGTGTTCAGACTGAGTGCACAGTTGAGAAACTGTGTTACTGAATTTGAAGTCATTGAAAATGACAGACGAGCACTAACAGGAAGCTGCCCTCAGTGCTAACAGAGTAGAAAAAATGAATTAAACTGGAAGGAATGCAATACAATGCAAAAATGCAAACAGCAGAGAAATTTAAAAAAATACCATAGAAAAGAAAAGAATCATCTAGCTGAAGTTGGAAAATGTCTTTAGTGTCACTCAGATATATTAAAATTAGAAACGTGACCAAAATAAAAAGAGAACAAAGATCATTACTGAATGAAACGTGCAGCGACAGAATTCTCTGTCATTACGGTTTACTGCCGTTTCTTAACCACACTGACACCCTGGAGGACACCCTGTAGACCCTTTTTTATTTTCCAGGAGGTAAATGCAGTGTTGCCCTGACTGAGGTAACTCAGTGGGATGTGATTTGGTCATTTCCAGGGCTTTCCTGTGTACAGCTGTGCATTAAAAGCCATAAATAATCAATGACGTACTATCTTCCCTACATTCTGAACAATCCTGGTCAGCTTGATTCTATTTCAACAGCAGACAGAGATACTAAAAACATGGATGCTCTCTGTCAGACGGACTGTAAAAGGTCAAGACTGACCTCAAACCTTTTCAGTTTTCTGAGTAAAACATGTTCATATCATTTTCCTCCATATAAACATAGAATCAACACTGTCTGTGATAGTTATTGATGGTTATGGCAGTCATGGTCAGAGTTAGGGGTGTTCATCTGATATCTGAGCCTTGGGTTAAAGATGACGAAGATGATGAGGAGAATGTAGTTTATGGTGCACCGACAACAGTGCAATTTAACACAAATCTCCTCCAATGATAAAACAACATATGAAATCCCACTGAAACCATACAGAAAATATTCCAGAGTGCTGGTTAGGACTCATGACGGGGGGAAGAACAATGATCCCAGCCATCATTCCTGCTATTTTACAAATGATTCCCTTCTAGCCTGTGGTCAGCTTTAATGGTGCTTTGCTTTTTCCTCAAGAGTCCTCGTTTCGTTGCTTTTCAGCTGCCAGTCTCACGGAAAGGGAAATCGGGGGGGACTTAGGCCTCTGCATGAGGGTGAGGTTGGTTTCAGGTACTTGAAATGGATGGGGTATAGACAAACAGGAAGGGCAGTCCAAAGAAATCCCAGCCATCATGGCCCAGGGGGAAAGCCCCCCCCCGGTCAGAGAGACCCTCCACTTGTTCAGTGTAAACTGATAGAAAAAAAAAATACAGCCTACATTTCTGATTTCAGTTTCAATTAACATCACACAGACAAAAACTATAAGATAAAAGTGAAACACTGAGATCATGCTCAGTCTGAACACACTGGTAGACTTTAAATAACTCTCACAGTAAATCTGACAACCTGTTTCTATTCCGCTCACCTGTTCTTTTCCTTTGCAGCTGTGAAGATTAAGAAGCCAATCCAGACAAAGTTCAGAATGCCAGTGTTGAACTGGGTCGCCCTAAAGCCCAGTCAGATTAACGGGACGGTCTTCAATGACATTGATGATGAGTCCATCCTGCAGGTAAAACAAAGACACATTTTAATTCAACAATTACAATCAAGTATTTGGGATTGAGATACATTTAGAACAAAGATGAAAAACAAAGTTCAACATTTACCTGGGTCAAAAAAAAAATCCCAGATGAGACAGAGTGGGGGGCTGAAGAGGAGTGGAAACGCTAAAATGTTGATGTGCACTGACGACGTTAAGCCTCCAGCTGCAGAAAGCGAGTTGGGTTCACCTGTCAGCCAACAAAAAGGGTTTGGGTTGCCCTGCATTATTCCAAGAGGTCATTGTGGCTGTATGCAGCCTTAGACAAAGCCTGTGAGTTCTGTCTGTGTGTCTGGACCTGGACATCAAGAAGTTTGAAGAGCTGTTTAACTACCTGTCTCTCTCTCTGTCTTTCTCATAGGACCTGGATGTGGAGGGTTTTGAGGAGCTGTTTAAGACAAAGGCACAGGGTCCCGCAGTGGACTTGACTCTGTCCAGACAAAAACTTCCCCAGAAGGCTCCATCCAAAGTCTCTCTGCTGGAGGCCAACAGAGCTAAAAACCTGGCCATTACTCTGAGGAAGGCCAATCTAGGATCAGAGGTCATCTGTCGCGCCATTCACATGTAGGTCTATGTCCACAAGAACCAAAAGGCACAATAACACAAGTATAATAGCCCCAACCAGAAGCTTAACCAGTAAGAACCATAACCAATTTAATACTGATTAGAAAAACTCTACAATATCAGTACTGGTACCATAAGTGAATAAGAGTTTACAACAATAACAGAAACTCTTTGAGTACTGAACATGAGTAGATCTCAAATGTATAAGTTTTACTATGTTTAAAATTTGTAAAAAAAAAAACTAAACTAAACTAAACTGAACAAAAAAACACCATTACTGACTGTAGTGGTCAGCAGAGTCAGGCTGACTGTGGTCCAGTGGGGAACTCTGCTCTTTGCAGTGTAAAATTATTCTGTTATTTATTACAATAAATTAGTTCATCTGTCAACTGGGACCCAAAATTCAAGACACTAACCCTAAAAATGAATCCAACAAAAGGCGAGCTTTAAGATAGTTCCAAACGAAGTAAAAAAAATCCAAAAATGCAGATGTAAGAACCTTAGGCAGGCAAAAAGAAGTTCAACAAAGGAAATAGGGGACAAAATAAGAAACCACTGGTGAAAAAGCTACATTTACGACAAACTGGAAGGACACAAGGAGCTCAGGAAACAGACAAACTGACAACTAAACAGGAAACACTCGGCCACTATAAACACGCAAAGACTGATAAACTAACCACAGGTGAGACACATGAGCTCATCAACAAAGTAGGTCAAACAGGAAGTAAAGGCGACAATACACAAGGAGAACACATTTCAAAATAAAACAGGAACTAAGCTGAAAAGCCAACTAAAAAGCGCGGCAGGATGTGACAATATCAGGTTTTTTTCAGGCTGCTGATTGGCTACCTGGGGAATCTGTGTGGCAGAATGTCTGAACTGAAAGTTTCTGTCTCAGTTTTAAAAGATTTCCAGATCCCCTGAACAGACTTTATTGTGTGTCTGCAGATTTGACCTACGCACAGTTCGGGTCGACTTTGTTGAGTGTCTTATGCGTTTCCTGCCAACGGAGGCTGAGGTGAAGCTACTACGGCAATATGAGAGGGACAGAAAACCTCTGGAGGCTCTGAGCGATGAAGACCGCTTCATGATGCAGTTCAGTCGTATCGAAAGACTCAATCAGCGAATGTCGATCATGACCTTCATGGGCAACTTCACTGACAATGTCCAGATGTTAACTCCGGTAAGATGGACAGGTAGACAGGTTGACCTACAGGTGTGTAGACAGGCGGGTGGTGGTACAGACAGGTAGATGTCACCTGACTCATTCCGTTGTGTTTTCTCCCAGCAACTCCATGCCATAATCGCTGCTTCAGTTTCTATAAAATCATCTCAGAAGCTCAAGAAGATCCTCGAGGTTAGTCTGTCTTCATATGAGTGTGAATATGTGTCTATAATCAGCAAATATGCAGCATATGAATGTGTATATTAATTTATTATCTGTCTGTATCACTTCTACATCATGTGACGTGGGAGAAAGCTGTTCATGTTGTTGCTGCTGTTGTTGTAGATCATCTTGGCTCTGGGAAACTACATGAACAGCAGTAAGAGAGGAGCTGTGTATGGATTCAAACTGCAGAGTTTAGACCTGGTAATACACACACACACACAAACAATATGCAAGAACAGTGGTTCATTCATTGTCACAAAAGATTTTCAATTAAATGAAGAAATGCACCCACCAATCACAGAATGGGGTGAGTGTCACAGTCAGTCAGAGAAATCTGAAACTTGTCAACTGTACGACAAAGAGTCAGAATTAACTCAGGATTAATAAGGAAAGTCAGCATTGAATAATTCTGACCGGTGGAGAGGTGGGTACGATGTCAGCAAGTTCAGTCGCTGGAGTTTTTGCACATCAGCATCAGAGCAATGTGTTCGAGCGCATGCTTTGATCTGGTTTGCTGTTGCAGAGTTTGTTCTCCGTAAGGATGTGCCCACAACAAACTCTGAGTGCTCATTGCTGAGTGAGCCTGAATCCTTGTTCCCTTCACTGAATCTTCTTTAATCCAGCCAGGAGTAGATCGGGTAGAGTAATAGCTCCAAGTCCAAGCGGGGTTCATGTTCCTGGGCTGATCACACTGCTTGATATGGTGTTTGGTAGGCTGATTGTTTGGAGATCGAAGAGTCCCTGGGCTGCCTATAGAACATTGATGAATGCATTTTTGTCGTGAGCAGTATGTGCTTCAGTGAAAAAGGTGAGAAAATAGCAAAAAATAAAAGACGAATGTAGCAAAGTTTGAGGGAGCTGCTGGATCTGCGGGTGCGCAGTGAATTATTTTGACAGCTTTCTGCTGAAGCAGCAGGCCGACAACACAATCCTTAAACCTTGAAGTTTGCAGAATGACCTCCCCTGAGTCGTCCTCTAGTAAAATATGGGGATTTATCAGTGATATAAGGTTTGAGACAGTAGTTTTCTTACAGAGTCTGTGTTTGTGTTCAGCTCCTTGAGACAAAGTCGACAGACAGGACACAGACGTTGCTTCATTACATCGCCAATGTGGTGAGAGAAAAATATCCTGCAGTGTCTCTATTTTACAACGAGCTTCACTACGTCGACAAGGCAGCTGCGGGTGAGTCCGTCAACCAATCAGAATGCTGCAAACATGTTATCTATGTGACACTCACCTGTGTGCCCTGACTTGTGTGCAGTGAGTCTGGAGAACGTGCTGTGTGATGTGAAGGAGCTACAACGAGGCATGGAGCTCACCTGGAGAGAGTTCAGCGTTCAGCACAACAGCACGCTCAAAGACTTCATCAGCAGAAACGAATCGAGACTCAACAAGCTGCAGGAGGACGCACGCATCGCCCAGGTGACACAACAAACACACACACACACGTGTCATCCTGTCAGTGCAGCAGAGACAGTCGTGTGTTCTTTCGATAAATGTCTAAACCTTCTGAGTCACATCTGAAAAAGT
>JAQFJA010000017.1:61667-72932 GCA_029874485.1 Naso brachycentron
GTATGCGATTTAGAACACACCCTTTGACTCCACCAAGGTTCCCCCAAATGTTCTCTGATGTTCCCTGTGAAGGTTTGCAGCGTTCTCCTGACGGCCCGTCTGTTTCAGACGAAATGAGTTCTGTCTGCTGTATGAAATGTTTGATAGAAACACAATTTATATCTTCAGCAATCAATACATTGATCAGCTTAGTTCCTATAGCTGTGTGTGTGTATGTGTGTGTGTGTGTGTGTGTGAGTGAGAGAGATATCTACACTCAATAATATCTACCCTGTCGTTTTAACTGCTTATTAACCAACACAAGTATTAACAACAGTTACAGTGAAGATGAACTGACAACAGACCTGATCAAACAGTTTGATCTTTGAGGACGAACTGATGAATGTATATACATATAAATAACTATATCTATATATATCGTTAGATATCTATATATCCATCTATATCTATAGATAGATCAATAGATCTATATATAGCTTTTTAGCTGGACTAACAATATACAGAGTGAAATACTGATGATACACAGTCTTTCCTGTTTAATATGTTTAACATTTTATTTAATATGATGGGAAGTTTCAGACTGTTTTATCTTTTTGTTGTTTTCAGGTTTAAAGTTGCTGTTTCTTTCTTTCTTATTTCAAAACAAAAACTTTGTGCTGCCAAAGAACATTTTCTGTTTGACTGAGTGTCAATCATCCAAAAAGTGTGTGAGAATCACTCTAAAAAATAAAAATACAATTCAGTGAAACCATGTTTGTTTCTTCCCCGTCATTTTAATAGCAGATTTGATCAGATTTGATTTTTTTTTCTGATTTACATCAAAATAAACTGAGTATCTTTGAGTTTTGGACTTGGTCTTACAAAACAGGACAGTGACTTCTTTTGGGACTGATTCTTTTTTTTAAACATGTTTTAACATTTTATGGAATAAAACACAAGTTATCTGAAAGAAATTAGGAACATTTAATATCTGAGTCACTGCCATAAATTTCAAAATTCTATTGTTCACAAGAATTTGTCCTCTTAAAAAATGCAAAGGCAGTGTCCTAAAAAGACTTTTTGACTGGAAATTTCCTTCTGTGACTTCTGGGATCAGCTGCTGATGGAAGTCATGTGGTATGAGAAAAACTAAAAGGAGACCGTTCGAAACTGCTGCTTACAAAGTCAAACGATAAACTTAGTTTATCCCCTGTAGGTTTTACGGGGATGTTTTCTCAGTGTTTCCGAAATGTCCAGACTTCAGCATAAAATGAATCCAAGCCCTTCATGTACAGCCCGACTCGGCCTGAGCACACAATCTCATTTACAAATGTTAAAGAAGTTCAAATGAAACCTGCAGATTTAAAACCAACTGACGTGTTTCCAGTCATCTTACTAACATGTCTTTGCTCATTAGTAGAAATAAAGAAACTCCCAGTTTAAGTGATATCAGACTGAAAAAAAAACACCTTTCACAGTTTGTGTTTAAAGTCAATGACAGTGTGAAAGTTTTTTAATGGCCTCAACATGTTTCCTTAGTGTGGAGTGTGTGTTCTGCATGTCCACATCTTTAATTCATATTATTGGATTTTTATTTATTTTATTGACATTTTACCTTATTTTTTGTGTAGGTTTCTGTTAAATTGAGTCTTCATCTGTTTAGAAATAAAATCATTTTTTTATCAAACAGGTTAGTAATTCAAGAAACTATAAAGAAAAGCTGAATTTTTTCAAAGAATGTTTTACATTTTCAAAACTACTACGATTCAGTAGTAGTAGTTGGTAAATGGAAGTATGTAGTGAAGTACTGCAGGCCTTTGCCTGTACTGACAGAAGTTTAAAGAAGAACGTGCTGTTTTTCGGGGTGCAGTCTGGTTTCCACGGAGACTTTGGTGATCTTTGACCCTCTGCTGCAGGGGGCGGGCTCATGAATGGGGTGTTCTCCTCAGGAGCCAATAGGAGGGCTCAGAGGTGGGACTAGGAATGAGTAATACCCATAAAGGGGCAGAGGTGCAGCCTGATATGTCAGTCTGCATTCACAGCATTTGGTCCTGGTCTGTCTGAAAAGTACTTAGTACTGCTACAGAGTACTAACTTGTACTGGACGTAGATTTTCTTTAATTGCAAATGGACTCAGCAGCGTCCCCCAGTCTCTCTCTGGTCTCTGTCTTGTCTCTGTTAGGATGTGGTGTCCAGGTGTTAGCAGCTGCCTTGCTGACTCGCAGGTACGGTGATCAGAGCTCCTCAGAGGACAGGTGCATTCTGCTGTGGCTCTTCTATGATGTCATCGTGCACCTGACGCTGGTACGACTGATCAGGAGCTTCTGCGCACGTTCATCTTCTTAATTATCGTTTGGTCATTTTGTTGTTTGTTTCATGTGTTGTTGTTGTTTGTTATTCTCTGGCTGTTTATCATCACAGAAACGTACATTTTGACAACATGGCTGGTTTGTCTGTGTGTTTATTGTTTGTGAATTGTTGTTTATTCTCTGGCTGGTCATCGTCTCAGGAGGGGCCGTTTGTCTACATGTCTCTGGTTGGGACGGTGGAGACGTCTGAGGGTCCGCTGGCTGAACTCTGTAAGTTTAACTTTATTTTTTTCAAGATTCACTGATGTAAGTATTTCCATGTTTGCTACTTTCCTGTTGTACTGCATTAAAGGGGAACTTGTGATACTTTTGCTGCACTGCATGCATCTGACGGCAGGAGTATTTTAGCTATTTCATTCATTGTACTTTTAGTCAATGCTTTAATTTTAGTGACATTTTAAACAAACATTTTTTCTGAGCGTCAGGGGTTTAACTGTCTCTCTGCCTGTCTCTCTCTGCCTGTGTCTCTCTCTCTTTGTAGGGAAGGAATACGGAAAAGCAGACAGTCGCTGGTTGATTTCTGATCCTACAATCGTCTCAATAGAAATCCTGACTGTTGTTCTCGACTCTTTACTCGCTCTGCTCCTCATACATGCAGTACTAAAGGGCAAGTATTACAGGTAATACTACAACCATACTACAGACTGTAGTCAGTGCTGCTTCTGCTGCTCAAACACTCAGTACTGACTGCATGTACTGTGCATTCACAGACACTTCCTGCAGATCGCTCTGAGCGTGTGCGAGCTGTATGGCGGCTGGATGACCTTTTGTCCTGATTGGCTGGTTGGCAGCCCCAACCTGAACACATCAAGCTGGCTCTACCTGTGGGTCTACCTGGTGTTCTTTAATGGGCTCTGGGTCCTGGTCCCATTTCTGCTGCTGGTCCAGTCCTGGTTCTCTCTGAGGAGACTGCATGGGTTTGGACCGGATGATGATGTCAGGAGAAAGAAGATTTAGCGAGAACAACGGTGTGAACTGGTCAACCGGCGTTCACTCAACATTATTGATCCATTTATTTCAACTCTAATCACAGTGACGGTCAGTAGTGTCTGATCACATGATCACAGAGGATTGCTGGTGATTACATGAACATTTAAAAGGATACTTCACATATTTTTCCAGCTTTAATGCTCTGTGACAAACAGTCACCATGTTACTGCTGATCATCAATGAACTGCTTTGATTTGTGAAATCATTCAAATTCATGTAAAAACTGATTCTTGAGCCATTATAGGATTCCTCACTGAAGCCTCCTCAGATGTCAACTTGCTTTCTCATCTTACTGCCAAAAAAAATGAAACTGTCATATTTACTCATCAATCAAAACAAACAAAACTAAAAGGTCTGAAAAGGTTTCTACTCGTTCTTCATACCCTCTCATACCAAATACTTACATTTCAGTTCCAAGTCAACACTGATCTGAGGTCATTTTCACACCTGTAGTTGAATTTATTATGTATTATTGGATTATTATAATAATCACGTGGGTCGGGCCCCACCTCGACACACCCACCGAACAGAGACAACATACGTGGAGGAATCTGGAGCCAACCTGTTCACATTGTTTTCAGACAGAGTCACAGCTTACACACTGACTGGACATCAAAGAACATCAAAGTTAATGTGTTTTCACCACCAGTGGCCCGACACACCTGAGGTCACCTGAACCGAACAGGTGACAGTTTGTAGATGCTGTTATACAGTTGGTGTCAGTTATTGCAGTTATGACCGTTTTTGCTTCAGTAATTTTTAATTCTACTCAGTTATCTACTGAATCAAAGCTGTCACATTGCCTGAGTTTTTTCTGTGATGAGAAATGAAACAATCGTTTAGGAAAAATTCTTTAACAAACTTCAGAAAATCCAGAAATATATATATATTTTAATATTTGACAGTGAACATAAGCAAAAACAGAAGGAAATACCTGAACATCATGATTTGAACGTACTTACAGTTTTACTCTCAAACAACACAATAATGATCTTTACCTATCTATTCTAACCCTCTTCACACAGTTTCACTGAGTATAAATGAATATTGAAAGTGATAGTTTAATTGTTTTAAATGTCTGTTATCTTCTTTTCCTCCTCAGCATCCTCCTCTTCTTCCTCCCCCTTCTCCTCCTCCTCTCAGCTCTTCTTGATGAGTTTGTTGACAGACATAAATGCCTGTTTGAGGCCGAGTCCCTTCAGAGCGCTGCAGGCCTGAATCTCCCACAGACGATCTGTGTAACTGGGCAGATCCAGCTGGTTGGAGATCTGAAGGGAGAGGAAGAGGAGGGAGAGGAAGAGGGTGACTGAAGAGGAACAGGAGTGAGAAAGAGAGATGGAGGAGAAAGACAACGAAACAGCCCCATCTGGTGGTTGTTCTGGAGTAAATGTTTGGTTTGTTCCCTCAGGCTCCCAAAGATGATGTTGAACAAAATTCTGACAGTGTCAGAAATTTAGGATGAATATCCTGAAATGTCAGAGCAGCTATGACCCACATCTACTAACCGACCAATAGAAATGCAACATGAAATGACACGCTGATCAACACAGGTGGTAAACCCAAAGAGAGGGTCAGCAAATCAGACCTGATGTCGGATCAGGGTCTCACAGTGACTCGTGATAAACTCTTAGACTGCTGAAATCTCAAAGCTCCCTCTCTCTGTGTCCACCAACCAGTATGTTTGCTCTTTCCTTGCTCCAGGACAAGGATGCAACATTTCTCCTTGCTGCCTGACTTTGAAGCATCCTCTGTCCTTGTCCCCTCAGGAGGAAGCTTCGTCTTCCCTTGCCTTGTGACTATCACCATAGGCTTAAGATTAAAAATGTTGAAAAAGTTTTCCATGTGTCATGTGGGCTGTTTCATACCTCTCGTATGGTCATGGAGTTCGGCAGGTCCTTCTTGTTGGCCAGGACCATCAGAGGAATTCCTCGTAACTTCTCATCACCCAGGACCTTCTTCAGCGCCTTCTGGGCCTCTGGCATTCGGCTTGAGTCACTGCTGTCCACCACGAAAACCAGAGCTTTACATTCGTCCAGGTAAAACCTCATGAGAGAGAAGATTTCATGCACAGTATCAGTCAGGAGCTTCACAGTCATCAGTGGCTGACGAATATTTCTGTTTTGCTTGTTTGTTTGCATGTGTGCGTCGTTTGGATTTACCTCCAGTTGGGCCTCATGTCCTTCTGTCCACCGACATCCCACACGGTCAGAGACGTCTTTTTGTCCAGGTCCAAAGTTCCCACATTGAATCCGATGGTCGGCGACGTTTCCATCACCTGACGTTCACAGATAACCATGTTCAAACCTCGACAGACTCAATCAACTCTTGTTCACATCCATCATAAAGTGTGTACCTGTTCAGGAGTCTCACCTGTCCTGTCAGTAGTCTGGCCAGCAGAGTCGACTTTCCAGCCGAGTCCAAACCCATGAGGATCACCTGATCACACAAACACACGTTCATATCAGTGCTCATTAACACAGCATGGCGACGTGATGGACCCGTCACCACATCTGCATTTGCATAAGCAAATCCAAACTTCTGCTTTGTACAAATGAGTCAGCACGACACCACAGGCTCACCAAAATCATGAGAAAATGTTTTCAGAAACAGAAACGGTTTCACTGTGATATGACAGAGGTTTTTTTACCCGGCTGCCATGTTTAAAACGAGGATGAGCCAAAGCAGCGTCACCCACCGGACGGAGCTTTCAGTGGTGTGTTGTGGTCAAACACACCATAAAATCCAAATTAAATTTTGAAATTTTTACACGAAACGATGAATGAAACATTTATCCAAGTACGTAGGTGGCAACTCATTTCTGTCGATTGACAAACATAACTGAACGATCATTTCTGGTCGTTGTAATGCTGGATAAGTGATAACATTTATGAAGTTTTTGTGACGTAAAATCTACAACAAAAACCAGAAACTAAAGTTGTTCGATAAATGCAGAGAAGTCCAAATTACAATATTTCCCTCTGACGTGAAGTGCAAACACTGAAGAACACAAAGTGTAAAACACTCCAGCAGAATCATGTCAGAATGTGACATTAAAGCAGAGCGAGTTCAGTGCAGCTGTGACACATGAAAACTTTTAACCTACTATATACAACACACAGTCTCGGTGTAGTGTTGACATCATGTCACGGAATCATGCTAAAAAAATTTGGACCTGAGAAACACGTCTGCAGAAACACGACTCATACTCATCCTGACTGACTCAGGTGAGACCTGTCAGGTGTTCTCCACTTACCTGAGGAGACGTTGAGCTGCGTGCTTGACCCATCACTTTTCTTTAGATGCTGAAGTGATTCTTCTTTTTATATTGTAATCCTGTTTCTTCTTCTTCTCCTCCTCCTCCTCTGTCCACTTTCATAAGTGTCACCTCAATATCACCGTCAGAAGAAATGATGCGAGCTGTCTCCGAATGAAACTCACCTGTCGAACATCTCTCAGGTGTGTTCGGGCTCATTCATGCCGTCAGCCAATAGAGGAGCAGCGTCCAATCAGAGCAGGTCACGTGACGGTGTGACAGGTCTGACTACATTTCTGTGTTCGAGGCAGCTGGAGTGTGTGGAGGCTGTTTTTAAACAGAGAGAAGAAGAAAGCCCTCAGGTCGAAACCATCTTTCCTTCGAATCAAACGTTGAGAAACAGACTGGCTGTATTCGTGTTCTCTGATGATTTACATTTACAGCAGCGGTTATCCACACACACGCACACACACACTGACCACAGACCAGTGTTCACACACTCCTCATTTTCATAAAGACCGTGGTTCTCTGTCTGTTCAAGTTTCCCTTTTTATTAAAATGTCATGAAGAGTTGTGAAAATTTTATTCTGAAAAGTTTCCTTTCATCCTCACCGTGATCTGAACTTTATTCTGAAATTCTTTTTTGGGAACCGAATCTTCCTCGTTCTTCATCATTCTCCTCCTCCTCCTTCAAGTGAGCGGTGAGGAGGAGGAGCGGTGTCCGGTGAGGAGGGGTCTGTCTCCGCGTATAAATCCGCCTCTTGTCGCTTCTTCCCCCCTTCTTCTTGCTCCCCCGGTTCGTCCTGCACCTTCTCCCTCCTCACCGGTTCTTCTTCATCATGGGCTTCGGTGACCTGAAATCAGCCTCCGGCCTCACAGTGCTGAATGACTTCCTGTCGGACCGCAGCTACATAGAGGGGTCAGTACAGTAGAGACGGTAGAAAACAGTAGAATCTCCGCTGCAGCTGCGCCGCCATCTTGGATCTGCGTTGAGCTAACAGTTAGCTAACATGCTAACAGTTAGCTAACATGCCGTTAGCGGAGCGGAGAGTTTGTGTGCGGAAAAATAAAGTGACGTTAAACTGTAAAATGACTCCAGATGAGTCTGAAAGAGACGTGAACTAAAATCGGCCTTTGATGTGTAAAAGCACGTTCATGCTGTTGGTTGACTTTGAGCCACATGGTGCTAACATGCTAACTGTGTCCATGTTGCTCAACGTTACGTGTCCACAACTTTCCCCAAAGGTTTAATGAACGGAAGCAAGTTTTCATTTTAATCCAGTTTCAAACAAGTTAGTGTCGAGCTCAGCGTGTACGACGTAAAGCTGAAGTTTGACTTCGTGTCTGAAGCTTAAAGTCTTTCATGAACCGCCGGTGTTTAACACGAAATAAGTTAGTGATCAGCTGAGATGACGTCACTGTGGATCTGTGTATGCAAATATCTGTTGTCTTAGCAACAGTCCACTGGATTCCACAGTCAGAACTAATTGAGCAGCAGGTCGGTCACATGATGAGAATGATGCTCAGCCAGATGTGTGTGTGTGTGTGTGTGTGTGTGTGTGTGTGTGTGTGTGTGTGTGTGTGTGTGTGTTTTCAGGTACGTCCCTTCTCAGGCCGATGTAGCCGTCTTTGAAGCAATCTCGTCTCCACCTTCAGCTGACCTGTGCCATGCCCTCCGCTGGTATAACCACATCAAGTCCTACCACAGCCAGAAGAGCAGGTGTGTGTGTGTGTGTGTGAGAGAGAGAGTGAGAGTGAGTGTGAGTGAGATCAGAAAAATAAGCCCCACCTCCTCCTGTTGACAGTCTTCCAGGTGTGAAGAAGCCTCTGGGTCAGTACGGCCCTGCAGGTGTGGCTGACACCACCTCTGGCTCCGCCCCCGCCACCTCAAAGGATGATGACGATGACGACGATGACATTGACCTGTTCGGCTCTGATGAAGAGGTGAGGTCACAGTGATGTCATCAATAAATACTTCCCTTTTTGTTGTAAGTGTGTTAACCGTTCCCTGGTTTTGTTCTTGCAGGAAGACGCAGAGGCAGCCAGGCTGAAGGAGGAGCGTCTGGCAGCGTACACCGCCAAGAAAGCCAAAAGTACGTTCAAACGCAGCCATCATCAAATAGCTGATTGATTAAACCGTCAGACAGACATGTGTTCACCAGTCCGGATCATGTGATCAGTTCTAGTTCCTGTATGGAGTTAATTTTGCCCACTGTGGCTGCAGTGAAATCAGTCATTGAATTCGGTAAAATCAACCGTCAGTCTTCTGTCGGATGGCGACGGTTCAAAAGTAAAATGGCGAGTAAGAAGTGTGATAGGTCGACTCTTCATGATGATTAACCAATCACCATCTTTCGGCTGACTGCCTGATGGACACTTTATTTACCTGAGAGAGTCTCAAACTTTCGGTTAGTGTTTGTGGCGCATAGTGGTTTCCATGGTAACTGACTCCCCCTCCTCCTTTAGAGCCCACCCTCATCGCCAAATCTTCGATTCTATTGGACGTCAAGCCTTGGGACGACGAGACGGACATGACTAAGCTGGAGGAGTGTGTTCGCAGTATTCAGATGGACGGGCTGGTCTGGGGACAGTGTAAGAATACTCTGATACTGCACGTAGTACATAAAATACTCAAAGTTGAAGTATCTAGACAGTTTAAAGACCTGCATGTTATGAACAGGAAGGATTCACTATTGATCAGTTATTGATTGGTAATAGATGTGTTTCTGCAGATGTAGTGATGATTTTATTCACCATCTTTCAGCTGAACATGAGATGAAAGTTTCTAATCTGAAAACTGCAGAGAATTTGGTCTTTTGACAAACTAACATGAAGTTATTGATTGGTGATTGACTTTTAAAAATGAGATTTTCTCTTGTAGCCAAACTGGTCCCGGTGGGTTACGGCATCAAGAAGCTGCAGATCAACTGCGTGGTCGAAGACGATAAAGTGAGCACTTATTTATTCGCAGGTTTCTGTGCGGAATAGTCCATGTGCATTTCTCACCTGCGTATTCTTACCTGTGTGTTGTCAGGTGGGCACAGACATCCTGGAGGAACAGATTACAGCGTTCGAGGACTATGTTCAGTCGATGGACGTCGCTGCTTTCAACAAGATCTGAAAACAAGAATCATCACATAAATAAAAGCACTTCAACAGAAAACAAGGGGCTCCTGTGTTCATTTAAAAAGTCCTCATCCTGCCCTCAGCTGTTTTTGTTGTTGATCTCAGCCTTCATTTAACAACATCGCATTAGAAAGCCTGTCAGTCTGCCATCAGGGATTAAAAGTTCAAAGAAAAGCTGGTGGTTCAGTGTCGAAAGGCCACTTGAAGCTTCTGCCACATTTTCTTTAACATGAAGAGTTACAAGTTCTCTGAACTGACTAAATTTTTATTTGTGTGTGAATTTGTTCAAACCTCTGAAGAAAATTGAATCTATTCCTTCACTCGAACCTTTAACCTTAAGTCATTTTCCCTTCTTGGAGAACGAAATATTTCCTTTTATCCGTGCCGATGTTTTCGGGGTCAATAAGCTGCTTGAAATTTAAAATGATTCTGAGCGTTAGCATTAGCAACAGTAGCATCTCTGTGTACAAAGTTTTGTGTGTGTAGTTCCCTCTGCTACCTGTCGGTGGCAGCATCACAATGCTGTCGTGTGACAGATTCCCGCCCTGCTGGAGATTAAGTTGCAGAAGAAGAGTAAGACCGGAAACTAAACAGAGCGGCGGAGCAGCGCGCGGCGGAAGAACACTAATATGTGCGAAAGTAAACAACAACAAACAAACAGCTGCAGGTATTTAAACAAATCGAACATCGATCACTCGTATCTAGTATGTTCTTACTAGAACCAGCCAATAAGCTTCTCTGTAGGACGGCTGTTCAGCTAACAAGCTAACTGCATGCTAACAGCTAGCGTACAGCTAACGCAAACAGCAGCTCGGCCGAGACACGTCACCATCTATATTATCACCATGGTTACCGAAAGGCCGTCTCATCCCGGTGTGAACCCGGTTTTCATGAAGCGGGTTTGAACTTTTCAGATGGTAGCTTTGCAGCTAGTTAGCTTCACGCATCCATCCAATCAGTGCGCGGTCGGGACAGTCAGCCAATCACAGCGGACTTACAGCTGTACTCTGGGATACGTCATAGAGACGCCAAATTGTCATTAAACGCGTTATGAATGAATCAGAAACGATCGATTTCGCTGCTAATGTAAGAAAATCAGAACTGGAAAATGTGTTCGCTGATTTCTGGACCAAATTAGGATCAAAACCAAACGTCACCTGCTCGCTGTTATTTCTATTTTTGATGCGAATGTTGAGAAAAAGTTTTGTGACCTCAGAGATGTTACTTCCTGCGACGTGCAGACCTTTGTGCTTCTGTTCGTCAGTTTGTGTCTTTCAGACAAAATAAATTATTGAATCTTTTATAAACAGAACAGAGACACTGAAAGCTTTTCTAACCATCAAATGTGTCCCTGAGGAAAGATTTCTTAATATCTGTTTAAACCTTGAACCAGACTGCGTTCAAGCCAGGCCATGGTTATTCTTCCACTGGATTTTTTACCTGAACGATTGTTGGCGCACAGAGCTCAAATAATTATTTCATATCATAGAAGTAAAGTAACTATTTCAACATCAACTTCATGTCTTTAAAAATAAATAAAATCACTTT
>JAQFJA010000017.1:82029-95705 GCA_029874485.1 Naso brachycentron
CTTTAAATGACGAATTTGCAAAGAGCTATCACTTATGGGCAGTCACAACTGGCTTTTCATTAGATATTTTTGTTGCTCAATCTGCTAATGCCCACATGCTGCTCTAAAGGCTTCTCTTGTGATTAGAGTTTGGATGAAGATTTGCAGCTTCCTCTTGCTCATGTTCCCATCTCTCCACTCCAACTGTCATAATAACCAAAATAAAATCGGCTTTAGTATGTGGAATGGCACTTTTGCCAATGAGAAACAAAGCGCCTTGACAGATTTATAGTTTACTGGCTGCGCTGAGAGATAATAGCACAGTTTATACTAGACCTAGTCATTAATACTCAATTATGGGTTTTTCTGAAGTTAACTTCACCACTTTGATGCCATTATTTTGGTCTGCATTCTCCTTCCCTTCAACTAACTCTGTAACTATATTGCAGGGGCACCGTCACTGCATTCCTGCCTTAACACCTCCCAAGATACTTGTGATTGGTTTAGGAGTTGAGGTCTCTACTGTGAAGCAGGTTCAACATACCTTGGATCTTGTTTCAATGTTTGTGGTTTCTGACTTCAGTAAAACCTCATAAAAGCAAACTAGCTAAGCGGTCATATGAAGCTGGTTAAATGCACAATGTGTATTTTTTTTTTTTTTTTTTTCAACAGCAAAACATGGACTGTGATGACATCCAGAATTAGAGTGGGATCCTGATAATTGGTGTCTTCATTGCACCAAATTTCCACACAGTAATAAGCTTGTGACACTACGGTGCATCAGACTCCACGTGAAAAGAAAACACTCACCATTTGTAGTGTGTGGTGTTAAGTTACTGCTAACTGAACATTTCCTACAGTCGCAGCTTCACATTGAAAGTATTTAACTGGCGGAACTCCAGTTGACTTTTACTTTGAAGTAGGCTAGTCAAATGAAATACAGTGTTCAGTAGCTCAGCAAGTTTACTGTTATTGATCATTAAAGATATGTTTACGGAGCAAATAACGGTCATTTTGACAGTGGATTAATTTTATATATGTGTGGGAGTAGTTTTATCCTGTCTGTGAAAGTAATAGAACAACAAGGAGCTGTTACTATTAGCTATTAGTGTCCAAAATAATGTGAAGTAGGTAGTTCTTGTGTTTCGCTTTGGCAACTAATCCTCAGCCGCTGTCCTGCTGGTCAACTCTGCTTACTCTTTAGTAAATGGGTGAGAAATGTAATCAGTCTATGCCTCACTGTCATGTATCATATTCACAGGAATTCAAGGGAAGTAGAGGGGGAAGAAGGATATGCCGTCACTGACAGGCGACCGAGTGAAATAGTCGGTGAGCTTTATTAAAATTAATAATTTCTCTGAGTTTGAAAATTGATGGAATTATTTGTGATAGTTAGTACACAACCCAAAAATATAACATTGGTTGTGTTATTTTTTCATATTTTAATGCAGAATAGTTAATAGTTAAATTGGAACAGACAATCCTCTTCCGGTGACAACTTCCGGTACGGAAAATCATTGTCTGACGTGCATTTTCACAGAGTTGTTGACAAAATACTGGTTTTTGCATCCGTAAGTAAAATATTGACAGCAATGGTGTTTTTCTATTTTGTCGTAGAGTTTATTTATACAACACTGCAAACATATGTCATCTGTTAGACCCATCCGTAGACTTAACATTAGCAGTTGTTTCATTTAGCATGCTAGCTTAGCTTTTCTCTTGTCCGGTCTCATGTGCAGGGAGACACAGGAGGGACAGTTGTAGCACAGGGCCTTAACTTGTTGATGATGCATTTCCTTGACGTTGTGCTTGCAGGACATGCCCAGGGTTAGAGTGAGGAAGACAGCCAAGGCTCAGATCGACCCAGACCTTGAAGATAGAGCCTGGCAGGCTGCGTTGCAGGACTAGTCAATCAGGTGTGCAGCGAAATATTATAGTCTCTGCAATGTATCCCTCCTCTGCTACATTAATAGGAGGAAACTAAACAATAGCAAAGCACCTTCCTTGGGTTACAGACCACACAACAAGGTCTTCAGTGCAGAGCAGGAAGCTAGACTGACCAAATATCTTGCACAAGCTGCAGATATTTTCTTTGGAGTCAGTCCTGAAGAGGTGAGGCCATATACAGTCTGTTATTTATTTAGATGAGCCTACATGGCTATGAACAAAGTTAATGAAATAACAACAGACAAAGTTCATGCTTCTAAGATAAATATAATAATAAAAAACAATGCATTAGTGTACAGTTCATGGTTTGTATAAATTCAATAAATACAATGTCAAAATACTTTGGTTAAAAATTTAAATTCACGTTATAAATAGATCTATAATTGAGTTCATGGTTAAAAAATGAGTTAAAAAACAATAATTAATACATATTTTAAAAAATAAGTTAATATATTAAAAATCATAAGTAGGCCTATATAAATATGGTTAATGTGTGGTTAAAAGTCATTATCAATACGTTAAGACATTGTGCTCTGCATCATCTTCAGGTCCGAAAGCTTGCGTACCAGCTGGCCAAACAGCATAACTGCACATGAGACCATCAGATGGCAGGGAAGGGAATTTTATGCACCGGAGCAAAAGCCTCTCCATCCGCCGACAACAGGCCACGAGCCTCTCACAGGCAACAAGTTTCAATCCCACCAATGTGGGAAAGTTCTTTGAAAACCTTTCCACTGTTATGGAGCGGTACCACCTTCAGGCCAAAGACATCTGGAATGTGGATGAGACCAGCACCGTCCCAGTACAAGTCCCTGACAAGGTTGTCGCAAGCCGTGGGAGGAAGTAGGTGGGAGCGATGACATCTGCAGAGAGGGGAGCATTAGTCACATTATCACTGGCAGTTAATGCCTAAGGGAACCACATTCCACCTCACTTTGTGTTCCCTAGAAAAATAGTATCATGACCATTTTGTGCATGATGGGCCTGTGGGTTGCATCAGTTCTTGCAGTTCTGGTTGGATGCAAGAGGCCGATTTCCTGATTTTCATGAAGCACTTTGTGAGCCACACCAACCCATCTCCAGATTCAAAGGTGCCTCTCCTACTTGACAACCACGCCTCTCACCTGTCCATGGAGTGTATTGAGTATTTCAGGGAAAAGGGCGTAGTGTTGCTGTCCTTCCCTCCTCACTGCTCCCATAGGCTGCAGCCACTCCTATCAAGCAAGCCCTGGAGGAGAAAAAGGCCAGGAGGGTGCCAAAAGTAAGGACGCGGCTGCATAAAGAGAACACTAAGAAGACACCAAGGCCTGCAAAGAAAGCTCACCATGAAGACCAAGATGAGTGCCTTGTAAGCTGCGAGGACTTCCTGTCCTCCAGGCCTGGCGAGGTGTGGGTCCAGTGCATCTTCTGTGAAAAGTGGGCACATGATGCTTGTACTGGGGGAGAAAGGATTTATTTTTGACATAACTGTGATGATGAGTGATTTTTTGTAAAATGTGCTGCAGGCTACATTAATGTTACAGTGTTAAGTTATTAGTTAAGGCACTTTAGTAAGAGCACTGGCAAGTTCAGCATGCTCTGTTTTGCCACTTCCCTTGTAATGAGTTGTTTTTTGTTTTTTAAAGTAGGCTAGTTACAAATAAGGCTATGATAAATGCACTGTGTAGTCTATACCATTGATATTTCAAAAAACAAAAGTATTATTCTGTTTTATTCAGCCTACTATTTGTTAGAATGATTTGATCATTTTCATGTTGCACTTGTCACCAATGCACCTGTCACATCAAATGTGCATTTTCTTGTTTTGTGTTTAAAGGGGCATTATCACAAATTCCAATTCTTATTTCGGCCACTAGGTGGAGCCAGTGGCACAGCATATCAGATATAAACAAGTGGGCGTTTCACCTCCATACATGGATATGCACCCCACACCCTCACTATACTCCCACCTCCCCCGAAATATTTTCTCAGTGGATCTACACGATTCACGAAGTGATTTTCATGCCTGGGACTTGGGCTGACTATTGTTGCTCGTGAAGCTGAATCTAGCTAGCGATAGCTAAGTTAGCCATGTTACTTACCTGTCGAGGAGAAGAAAGGCCAGCTCCGAGTGGCTTTTGATGCCCAAAGAAGCTCCTAATTCTCTCCAAATTGTGAATGCCAATCCAATATTAATCCTTGTGTGGGATCTCTTTTTATCTGATTGTCTTTTTGCTGTAGACCATGGTCTCTTAACTCCAGAACGTTGCTCAGCCACTCTCAAACACTCGCGCAAATGCCGCCAACCTCTCAACTGTCAGTCAGGCTGACGTAGCTCCTCTTCATATAGCATGGCGTTTAGGAGGTCGAGCTTAGCGCCGGGCCGGCTTGTCTCATAACAAAGAGAAATTCTGCATTTGCCCCACGGACACTACACTGTGGGCTATATTTTTGTACAGAACTACAGTTATGGCTCCCCCCGACCTATTTTTTGCATATTTCAATTTTTTTTTATGCTATTAATGCTGTATTTGCGATAATGCCCCTTTAAATACAGAAAATAAAAGATGTCACACAAAAGTCATGACTTAAGTGATCCATTAATATTAATTGCATTTGTCAACCTAATGGATCAGTATATGAAGGAGGAGTGTAGTAATGATGCTGAGGCAGTTGTCTGTGGACTATATAGAACTGTATGGAAGTCTATTGATGTCAACATTAAAATGAAATAATCTAATCAATCTGAAAATGTGTTTACACATGACAAAAAACTACAAATTACACAAAACATTGTATGTCTGTATTTTAGTTTACCTATTTAAACAAATTTTATTTAAGATTGTAATTATGAATTTTAATACACATCATTAGAAAATTTTCTGAAAAGATTTTACAGTCATACATATAACAAACAAATATTTGGTTCAAAATTTAACTGCAAGTTTGTTGTTAACATAACATACAAATTAATTATCAAAGTTTAATATTTCACACATTGACAAACAGAAAACATTAAATTTTAGTCTTAATTGATATGATGATTATTCAAAGTAAAGTTCTGTAAAAAAAAAATTATTTAAAAAATACTGTGCACACAAATGGAAAATGAAACTTGATTTTGATTAAATCATTTTATTATAATGTTGGCAGTTTTATGCTTCTGTAAGTCTGAACACACCTGAGTGTGTCAGGTGAGATATCTCTGGTACCTTTTCTTCAGGTGCTGTTGTTTCTGATTGTTGTTGTTGTTATAAGAACTTTTTATACCTTTTCACTCATGTTTATTTAAAACTCAGTGAGTTCATGTTGAATAAACAACTTTTATAAATCGAATATGAGTCACCTGTGTTTGTTCTCACAGCATCCACCAGGTGGTATATTGAGTCTCCCACCTGGTCTGCAGCCTCCAGAAGCTCCGCCTTCTTCCACTCTGGAATTAAAGCACAAGAATTCCAGATTATGTCAAAAAACTGAATCAGTTTGGGTTTTTTATAACGTGTGTACTTCAAGTGTCACAGGAACAGTCAGGAAAAACCAGCCTCAGCCACATCATGTAAACACGCAGTGAAGCGTGAAAATCTGTTGCTGCTGAGTTTTACACGGGATGAGACAAAGCAAGTTGATTCTATAGCATATTTCAGCAACAAGGCAGCTCAAAGAGCTTCACATCAAGCATACAAGTGCAACAGAAACGACAGAAGGACATTTAAATACAATGTTAAAACAAATCGATGAAAAGCAAGAGAAGAGGAAGTAAAAACAGCTAAATGGGAAAAAAGTTACGGGCAGCAACACACATCAAAGACTTCAGTCTTGATTTAAAAGCATTGAGATGGAACATTTCTCAGTTTCTCATTAATATTAAAATTTGTTTTTAAATACAGGATCACTGAGCGTACGCAGTGAAAAACAGTTTGATGGCACTGACTTGGACTTTTTCTCTTCGAGACTAAAACCTTCGGTTCAGCATCAGCATGGTTTTTTTTTTTTGTTTTTACATTTATAGATTTTATTCTTTCTTCCCATGTTTGTTGTTTAGTCAACTTAACTATTTAATTTTTAATCTATTTTCCTTGTTCTGGTGACAACATTTCAAATATTAAACCTGTATGATTTGTTTGAATTTCTTTAATCTGAATTCTCTTGTATTATGATATTGACAGTAAATTATCAGCTTGTTCTGATCAATGGATTTTGTTCCGTTAGTCATGTTCGACCCTTAACACATCTGTCAACAATCTGTCAATCAGACACTCACCTGTCTGTCTGTCCCTTGTCCTATCTGTCTCCATCACAGTCTTCAGACTTTCCACAGTCTGCTGCAACAGCTCCTCTGTACTACACATCCCACAATCCTCTGCTTCTCCAAACAGACAAGTGTCCTCCTCTTGTGGCCCCGCCCTCACTGGTCCATCCTGTTGTTCTATTGCACAGTCAAGAAACTTGTCCCCTGCAGACTCCTCTTCCTCCTCTTCACAGTGAATATTCGGTGACACAGGTGTGTCCCGCTGCATTGTGGGAGATGGAGTTTGTTTTTGTTCCTCGCTCCACTCGTCCTCTGTCTTCAGCAGAGCTTCTTCATCCTCCTGTTTCTCATCTTCTCTTGCTGCTATGAAATCATTACTTCTTTCCATGTTGACGCATCGTGGCGTGTTGTTTGTGCATTGTTGGGCCTCCATCCTGTTCAGAGCCTGAGAAGGAAAAGATGAACGACTCACCTCCAAGATGCATTTCACTAAAAACAGCTTTCAGTTCACTCAGGCTTAACTTTTACTACATTCAGCCTGAGTGAACTGTTTCTGGATCAGTTTTGGATCTTTCAGAAACAACGTTGAGAGCACATGATGACAACAGCTGGGTTGTTTTTTCACTCTGATATACAGTCATGAACTCAGGAGATATTTATTTGATATATGCAAGCATTTCAGTAAATACTTTAAAAAGTTGGAGCCACTACAGTACTTTGTAAGGAGCAGTGTTGCTGCTAGGAGCTCTGATTATACATACTGGTGTTCAGAAAATTTACCTTTAGTTACATTCTATCAGTTGTATTTCTTGACATTATGTCCTCTTTTGTATCGGCTCAACACTTTACACACCTGAAGAACTTCCCATCACGTTCACCTGTACTGCAGATGTTAGCTAAATGCTAAACCAACAGGGTGAGCACTTCTGAACACACTGCATGTGGCTCATGAACCAAAACTCATCTGGTAACCATCACCGTCACACAGCTGTCAAACATCATAAAATACGTCATTTTTTAAAATAAATACCATTAAAAAAAAAGACACATCAGCTGATTGTTAACTTTTACCAATACATCTCATGATGTCATCAGACCCCACAAGTGACATCACATATTCATAAAGGGTTGTTACATTTTTACTTTGCAGAGCTGATGAGGATTCAAGCTTTCAGTTTTTACACCACAGCTGCTGAGGGACCCCTGATATCATACAGCAATGTTTGTTTGTTTTTATTTTGTTTATTTACTGTAAACTTCTCCTTATGAGGTCAATACTCTGAACTTCTCGGTGTTTCGTCACTTGTACTCTGCGCAATGACAGTAAACTTGTGTGCAAATTTTTTTTTTTAATTGACTGTTTGGCTGTTTGTCACAGAGCTGCGTAACTTCAGTTCTGTTTTATTTATGTTTATGTTACTCACATCAGAGCTGCTCAGTCAGGTGACTGCATGTGTTTACCTGAGTGAGCATGCCCTGCAGACAGAGGTTGTTTTCTCTCATTGTTTCCATGGTAACCTCCATCTCAGAGCACCTGTCCTCCAGGATGCCCTGCTCTGATTGGACAGTGAGCCGCCAGGCCTGCAGCTGCTGCTCCAGGAGCCTGAAGACAGACAAAGAGGAAGACGACGAGCTGTAAGTCCAGACCGCTCTACCACAGCGACTGGGTTTGCATGCAGCCACACAAGAATATGATCTGTATTACAACACAGGCTCCAAATACACAGCTTCATTCTCTTGTCAAGGGAACATTTCCAGCAGGCAGACAGGAAAAGCAAAAACCACAAGGTGGCGCTCACAGCACTCCTCTTGTAGACACTTTTCTCTTTTACACTTGAGGGACATCTTGTAGAAGGAAAAGCGGCACAAAACAGATCTGAATTCTTGCAACGACTTTTTTCCTTTGTTTCTTCTCACCATTTGTCTCTCTGCAGGTTTCTGACTTCAGTCAGCAGAGCCGGAGCCTTTAAAAGATCAACACGAACAACACACGTGTCATTAAAAAAAAAAAAAAAAATTATGACAAATACAACATTTAATGAAGAGCAGTCAAAGACCAGGTGATGGCAGGTCACCTGCTCAGGTGGCAACTCCTCGTCAGTCTGCAGAGCTTTGGAAGAAAATGAGCAGACAGGAAGTTGCAGTAAGGCATCATGGGAATTATCTTCATCAGAGGAAAGACTGTGACTGGCAGCTGAGGCAGCCAGCTGTGCTGAGGGATCAGAGGTGGGCGGAGCACTGAAAAACAAAAACTTTAATTACAAAATTTGTTTACAAATAAGTTGATAAGTGTGTTTACAAAAAATAAAGGTGTTTAACAAATGTTTGTCACTAAGATGTGAAACGTCTATTTTCTCTTAACTCACACCTGACACACCTGTCCGCCAACATAAAGACCCTCCTCCTGTCTCTCTGAGTGTATCGCCGTGGTAACAGGACATGGCGAGCGCTCTTCACTAACAAGGACAGAGATTCTCTCCAGGTGGGCTGACAGACAAAGAGTGAAGATTAACACATCCGTCCAGTCGGTCGGTCGGTCGGTTGGTCGGTGTGTTTGTTACCTGTGTGCAGAACTCCAGCACTGGGTGGTGAGTTTTGTGTTTCCTTGTCTGTCTGTCTGTCAGGAAGCAGCTCTGACACACATGGATGTTCACACACTTCAGACAGCGATACCTGAGCACACACGCACACACCTGAGATAAGCCATCATCCATTACCTTCAGTGGAGTCTAGATGAAGTCATATCATGTGTGGTAAAACCAAGGGAGAGCCCTTCATGATGGTTAGATTTAAAGGAACAGCTCTGATTGGTCGATGTTGGGTCACCTGAGTCCGCTGATGGGAAAGGTCTTGCAGGCGTGGCAGCGAATGCTGTGACTGACAGTCTGGCTGACAGACAGGCGATACAGAGTGGGTAACCACAGCAACAGATGTGGCTCGCTCTGCAGCCATGACAACACGTGTTCTTCACTCACCGTCGCGGTCAATACCTGAAAACACAGAGTTTGTATGTCGCCATGACAACCACCAATCACATACAGAGTTTTTTGTGTTCTCACCCCATTAAAACATGACTTCACCGCCGTCTCCACATCACCAAAAAGTGCTTCCTCCTGCACTGCCACAGGAACCTGAATACACACACAAACATGTTAGAGAGGGGGGTTGGAGGGGCATGCTGGGAAATATAGTTTTCCTGTTTTACCTGGCTGAGGTCCTGCAGTAAAGATCTGAGTCCAGACCTGCTGACTGATCCTGTATTTTTCTGTGCAACCCTCAGCAGAGCTGCAGCACACAAAGAGGGAGTGTTTTATTCTGGAGGAAACATAGTCCTTACAATTCAAAAGACCAAGTATTTTATTCTGAAAGGCAGGCAGGCTGACACACAGACACACGGACGGTTCCTGACCCCTGTATTTTACCAGCAGGGTTTCAGCACACAGAGCGATGAGAGCAGCTTGAAGAGAATCAGCTGAAACCCGACCAGCCCCATTCCTGAAACATCCACACATGGAGTCAGCAGCGTCTTTGACGTCAGAGACAAGCGTGCAGCTTTTTAAGGTTTAGTTTTGTACCGTGTACGAATATTTGAACATTTGAAACATTTGAAAACAGAACTGAGCATGAAAATGACAAAGTGCTCTCCAAACACACAAGCTCTGCATGGGTCAAGACTCAAGAAAGCATCGTCTTGGCGTTTTCCACATCTGACATTTTGTCTCGTCAGAGAAGGGAAAGCTGCGGCCTTTCGTCTCTTTGGACTGACACAGTGTGAAAGTAGTTTACGACGGTCCGAAATGATTGTAAAATTAAATATGGACACAAATGTATTCTGTGTGCTAACATGAAAACATCCTGAAAAGTCAAAAAGCTGATTTTTATATAATGTGTCAGACTGTGTCAAATGTGTTCGAGACTCTGACCGCTCCAACAGTCTGAACATCAGACTGCACGTCTCCTTTGGAGCCTCCACAGTCACATGACCGGGCACTTCCTGTGACACACTGTGAAACATCCTGTTCAGAATCAGCATCACTTCCTCTCTCTTCAGCCCTACATGCTGCTGCAGCATAGCTCTGCCCACTGAACTGAGGCCCTCCATGATGTGTCGAATGAATACGACGTCCACTGAAAACACACAAACACACTGATTTCAAACATACACACATACACATGCGTGCGTGCTGTGTGTGTTCAGATCAGATTGTTGGTCAGTTATTTTATTCTACTATGCCGATTGTCGACAGTTTGTGAAAATAATAAAAAACTTGTCATGAAGAAATGACATTTTTCTGTTTCAGGTGGAGGAATTAAAACTGTATTAATCCAGAATCAGACACAATATAATCAGCTTAGGACTCACTGTGAATGAGTCTCTGCAGACTCAGAAGCTTCATGGAGACTCTGTAGACAGACGGACGGATTTCATTCAGACTCTCTGGAGAAACGAGAAACATCAACTATTAAAGCAAAAAACCAGCAAATATACAGTAATTATCTGATTACATGAGAGCACGTGTGACATGACAGATACTGTTAACAGTCACAGAATTACACAAACTGCAGCAGCATTAGTGACTGTTTTACCTTCAAAAACATCTTTTAAAATCTGTGAAAACTGTTCCTACCACAAATAATTTTATGTATTTTATTTTGAATTCTGGTTCATTATTAATGAAGATGAAAGATGGTTTTATAAAATACATTTTATCAAGTTAAACTGAAGTTTCATGAAGTAATGTTCAGTAAGCAGCAGAGACGAGTTTACCCATGCTGTCCAGATCCATGAGGACTTTCACGTGATGCCTGTCTGAAACAACAAGAAGACACGATGAATAACATAATGAAACTAAACTTATTAAATGTATTTATGTTGTTACAGAACGCTTTGATTTGTGCGAGGTCCTACTGAGAAAAGTTCTAATGTTATCAGATGTAAAATGCACAGAAAATCCAGCTTCTTAAGCTAAGATTTGTTGCTTTCTTTGTCTGATATCATATATGTTTTATTATAATGACTCCATGATGAAATAATGTGCAGGTTCATTAATTTTGAAATTTATTGTTAGTTCTCAAACTGCTTTTTTCCAACAATTCATCAAAGGAAAGTAAAGGAGAGGAAGGGAGATAAATATCAAGTCTGAGAGCTGAACAGCGAAACTGAAACAAGTTTCCAAGAATGAAAAAATAAAATTGGAATCAAAAACATTCAGTGTCATTTAGAATCAGAAACTTATTTCAGTAGAAACAGAAACACACTCACCTTCCTTCCACTGCTGGAGTCAAAACAGACACACTGAAGCTGCTGAATTATAAATTAAGGTTTCATTTATCATCGCAGCGGCTTCTCACCTGGCAGCTCCACTCATCTGCTGTCTGTGCTCCAATCAGCAGTAGGCAGAGCGATGACATCACTCACAGGATGCACAGGTGCTGTTGGTCAGAGAGTGACATCAGATCTGCTTCAGTGATAACTACCGTACTTCTCCACATTTTAGATAACTCACATTTAAAACAATTTAACTCCGAGTTAAAAAAGATTAACACTCGGCCGACAGCTTCACGGATCTTCACTGAATCCCGATTTGGCCTTTGACCAAGGATGCTGTGACTTTGATCCATGTTATCTATTTTTCAGCGTATATTTCATTAGACGAAATAAACCATCATGTCTGTTGTTTTATATGCAAATCTAAATCTAAATTTCTTTCTCTCATTTTTTTGTTGTGTGTTTTTGTTTCACAGTATTTTCTGGATTTGATATGATGACGGCACATTTTTAAATCATCATATTTCTTTAACGGAGGCTGACTGAGAGGCTGAGCGGCTCATTTAAATGAATTTTTAATGAGTGTGGCCTGATAAAAAACAATTGCTGAGTATTTGAATGCAGCCACTGTGCTGGAGCTGTGAACACGCTCTGTGGCCGTGTCTAGCGTTGGCTGCTGACCTCCTCTGCTCTTTGTTTCCGTTTCACTGTAGCTGATTGTCTCCGTTTCTGCTTCTGAGCTTTCTTTGTTTCTGGGTCAATTGAGGTAAAAACACTAAAGCTTTTCTTCTACTGCACTGAGATAAACGCTAAAACACAGAGCCTCTCATCCACCATCATCATCATCACACCATCACCAAGGTGTAGTGTTGAAATTCTTTACTTTTTTTTATTTTAGTCAGAATGTGAACCAGACAAACAGTCGAAAGCCAGCAGCTGGGAGCAGCTCTATAAAGCTAACATGCTCACAATGACAATGAAACCATCCTAATGTTTAGCAGATACTGTATGTTGTTTGCCATGTTCACCATCTTAGTTTAGCGTGTTAACATGCTAATATTACCTAATTAACCCTAAACACCAAGCACAGCTGAGAATGGTGAGAATGCTATTGCATTTTATCCTGGGATGAACATGAATGTCTGAACTACATTATTTTACAATGCATCCTACAGTTGTTGAGATATTTCAGTGTGAAAGCGGACAACAGACAAGCTGACCAAAGACAACCGCTTGACTTAAAACAACCACATAGAAACACTAAACAGACACGAAGACACATGAAACGACCAGAGAGACACAAAACAACCACAGAGAAACACGAAAAGACTACAAAGGTACACAAAATGACTACAAAGAAACACTAAACAAAACTACCACAACATACAGAGAAATCTGTATCATCTGACACCCCCGAATGTGTATAATTAACAATATTTGAAATGATTTAATGTCTTGTTTAGTGTGCAATCAAACTGCCATTGAAATTAATGTAAAAACAATGACATCAACAAAAGTCAAGACAAAGTGCACTGACAGGCTCCTCCCACTGGACGTGGCCTCTCAGCTGCACTCAGCGAGAGTCAACATTCTGTCTCTTCTCTCAGAAACGACAACAAAAGTACTGCTGTGTCACTGCTGCTGCTGCTGGGTGAGTACACACTGTACACACTACACTGAGCACAGTTATTCTGTGACTGAAACACACTGTTAGTCAGCAAAACCTTTGTTGCATGTTTCTATCTCAACATAAATGACTGTGCTGCGGTTGTGTGACTGATTCCAGATGAGTGGGTGAGCTGTTCTGAGAAGGAAATGAAGCGCTCCCTGGGAATCTGTCTGGTGATTTGCTCCGCTCTGATCGGACTTGGTAGGTTTGATTCTGTGGTGGTTAATTCAGTCTGAACATAGTTTCTGTCATTAAACACTGCTGTTTAACCCACAAACTGATCTCGCTCACATTAAGCACACTGGTTTAGAAGTGTGTGACTGAGGAAGAACCACTTGAGACTGAAATCATGATTCATTTGTGCTGGAAGCATCTAACTCAGCCCTGCTGAGCCCTGACAGAAGTCTGACGGCTTGTCTACGGTTGGCTACAGCACTTTGATTTACAACTGGGCTCTGCTGCAAGCACTCTCCCAGTACATTAGCCTGTTCATTGATCTGATTGGCTAAAATCACCACGAGCTCATGTGTGTTGCTGGTTTTGAGCTTCAGGTGATGTTCATTAGTCAGTCATCAGTACTCACC
>JAQFJA010000017.1:116616-131855 GCA_029874485.1 Naso brachycentron
TAACAAAATAACATTTTTTAGTGAACCACATTCAGAAGTTTGAAGTAAAAGATTTCCTGATATTTTGTCTGTTGTGCACAGTCAGATTTTTCATGTTTTCACTGGATTTTACACATTAAATTCAATTTGTATCCCATCACTCTGTTATCTGTATTCATTCATTTTCAAAATCACAAATTTCTGTTATTTGTCTAAAAAATATCAAGTAGAATTTCTGATTATTATATATTAGATTACTTATCTTATGCTTATAATTCTACCACATTAAAACAAGTACATACAAACATTATTATTATTATTATTATTATTCTTTCAGTGTTAGAATCAGTTTAAGAACTTTGGTTCGACTGCAGGACTCTGATCCAAACCTGAACCTAGTCAGGATTTCCTGCTGATTCGGCGTCTGAGTGTGACCTCTGACCCTGAAACAGGAAGTGGAAAAGCTGCAGGAAACTTCATTTCCCATCCTAAAGGAAGTGCACGCATCTGTTTGTGTTTCTGAATATGTATCATTGGGTTCTCACTGCACAGCAAACCTGATTAAAATGTGGTTTTCCTCTTTGTTGTCAGGAAAATACTGACAAATGGTAAATGAATGTTTAAATTACACTCTGTGTTGCCGCACAGACTCTTTAAAAATCCTGTGATTCATCCTGAAAAGGCGTCATTCAAACTGCACTGACTGTAAAAATGACGGCAAAACTCCACAGAGAGCACACTCGCTCATTATCCAACAGCACCAGTGTTACTACATTAACACATGAATACATGAACATGAACACATGAATACATGAACATGAACAGATTAACACATGTACATGAACATATGAACATGAACACATGAACAAATGAATACACAAACACAAACACATAAACACACAAACATGAACACATGAATACACGAACATGAACACACAAACATGAACACATGAACACACGAATATGAACACATGACGACACAAACATGGACACATGAATACATGAACATGAATACATGAACATGAACACATTAACACATGTACATGAACATATGAACATGAACACATGAACAAATGAATACACAAACACATAAACACACAAACATGAACACATGAATACACGAACATGAACACATGAACATGAACACATGAATACATGAACATGAACACACGAACATGAACACATTAACACATGTACATGAACACATGAACACACGAACATGAACACATAAATATGAACAAATGAATACACAAACACATGAACACACAAACATGAACACATAAATACACGAACATGAACAAATGAACACATGAACACACAAACATGAACACATGAATACATGAACATGAACACATGGATACACGAATACACAAACATGAACACACGAACATAAACACATGAATACATGAACATGAACAAATGAACACATGAACACAGGGGCCGCTCTAGATCAAAAGTAAAATGCAGGTGAGTTAACAAACCAGAGCAATAGTCTCAACAAAGGAGCAAAATGTGGTTGTGGTTTGTGGTTTCAGTGAAGTCAGTGTGTGTGTGTGTGTGTGTGTGTGTGTGAATGGGACTCAGTGGATCCACTGTCAGTCTGAATGAGAGCAGTGAAGAAACAAAGAGTTTGTCATGACTGCGACCTGCAGCTGCTGCCTTTGTTTCACCGCTGAGGTCAGCCTGCTCTAAACGCTGCTGTCATTTACAAACCCTCCCAAAGCCATCACACACTTTCACTGGTTCGTCCACAATAACAACAGCAATATGTTAACATGCTCCTTTAGCTCAACTGCAGCGCTCCCAGTACAGGAACTACTTCCAGTGTAAACATGCCTTCAGGTATGGTGCATCGTTTTGAAAGGTGGGATAACTTGGAGAAACAATGTTTGTTCTCACCTCTTGGTAAATATGCTGTTTTAACATTTCAATCAGCTGCACTGAATGTTGAAAAAAATCTGATAATTTGAAAATTTATCAAAGACTGCACACCAAAGTCCATTTAAATATCTTGTCTTTTCATTGCCCGTCAGCATAACCAAAGTCTTCTGATGAATTTAACATTTAAATTTATTCATTCAAGCTGGACTTAAATATTTGCTAAATCTCATTTTTATATCATATTGTTACAGGCCACATTTGATTTAAAATTCTTAAAATTAATTTAGAAAGGCAAACTTTAGAGACCAAGAGACCATAAAATGTTTGAATAATGTTTGATTTTTTAAAAACTAATCAACAGTCTGGGATTGACTGATCATTTGCATTGATGCAGACACTCTTAATTGATGTTATTGGAGGTTTTACTGAGGTCTAAGTTGCCAAGAAACATTAAGACAACACAAGAAATTATAGGATTTTTGAGAGGAGTAGCCTTGTGTGTTTCTGGACTCATATCTTTTCAGTTCAATTTTCAGTTCTCCCCAAATTACAAAATTTATCATTCTTGCGTTTTTGCACCAGACTCATGCCATTTTAATCTCATCCACTTCAAATTTACATTGTGAACATGAAATGCTTAACAGCTACCACAAGTCATGGAGGCTCACCTGGGATGTATTGATTGTTTGTATTGACACAGCTCTAATGTTCTACAAGATTTCTAAAATTTCTAAGTTTCTGAATGGAGTTTGGCTGGGGATTCAACTGTCTAGTGAACAGCAGAAAGATGAGCCAGAAGCTGTTTTTGTTGTTGTTTACCTGAAAGATGTTGGAAGGTCATGTAGTAATGAAAAAATCTGCTGATTCACTGCTCTGCTGTTGTTCACCTGTTTGACAGACTGATTATCTCCACGTACAACTCTACTGTCATGCTGCCTCCTGGTGGCAGACAATTGAACTGCACCATGAACACACTTATGAGGTCTCTTCTGATTTCTTTTGACAAAAAGTGAGATTTGGAGAAAATAAAAATTATCTTTTCTCACCTTTGGTTGAACTTTGTCATTTCCTGTAAAATTTAAATGTTTTTAGAGGACATGGTCACAGAAAGAGTTTTATTTATTGACTGAGGCAAACAGCGACATCTCAAGACAGACACATTAATCTGTGAGAAATATGTCCTTATATCTTATTTATAATAAAATAACAAAGGAAAATGGTTTGAAATTTCAGGATGTCAGTGTTTTTGAACGTGAAAGGTAGGATTTTTCTTCAGACACAAACAACATCAGTTAATCTGGTCAATCTCTTCCCTTTTTTGCTTCTTTACGTCTTACTTTCCCTCTTTTCTTATTTATCTTCCCTGCTTTTCCTCCTTTTTCTTCATTGGTTTTGGCAGCTCGTGTCTTCCTCTTGCCCAGTGGAGTCTTCCTGAACCAAACCTGAAGCAGCACAACTAATTTTTAGCTTCTCCAAACAGAATTTAAAAAAAATAAATTTACTTTCTTTCGAACTCTATCGAACTGTTCAACCTGTGAACTAGACCATCAGATTCTTATGATTTAATCATTCAGAATACCACAGCCATCCTTAGTGTCAATCTGCTAATAGCTAATAACTGTCATTGTTCGCCATGTGCTGTTATTGTTTGTTTAAAACAGCTGAACAGTTTTTTGTCGTGCCCTCTGACCTTGAAGGCATCCCCTCCTCCCTGTATACGGGCTTCATTCTCGACAGGGATTAGACAAAGTGCGGCTGTCAGGAGTTGGAGGTGGAGCCTCCTCAGCCTGCGGGGGCAGAGCACCGAGTGGATTGCCTGTAGGATATGACCTTGAGTGAAGCCGTCAGTGATCTTAGCCAATGAGCTGAGGTCGAGACTTGTATCGGGCGACATCCCTTCACAGCGTAGCAGCTCCCTCAAAAGGACTGAGGGGAAATGCTATTGTTAGCTTTAGCATGAAGATGAGGGCTAATATGTTATAATGTTACAGCTGTAAACGTGTCAACCTGCTGACTTTAGAAAAAAATCACAGGCTGTAAATATGTTGGGTTGACTTGATAACTCCTTAACATGTCATGCTAATATAAACTTTTAACATATGCTAACCTTAAACAAGCTAAATGTGCTAGATACAGTAATGACCGTCAAGTTAAATTTGAGAAATATGTTAGCATGTTATGAACTCCTTTTACATTAACAAGTGATAACGTAGCATGCTATGCTGCTAAAATTATAACTGCAAGCATGTTAACATGCTAATGTAAATGTTACTGTGACAGCAACAATTTTAAGCTACATGTAAACAGTAGCTTTTACACTTAAAGGCAACACAGCATTGGTAGGTAACATATCAAGACAGTGTGACATGCAAATACAAAACAAGCTAATGCTAAAACTGCTAACGTTAGCCTGTTTACCTGTAAATTAACATTTTCTTGTAGAATTGCATGATAATATTCTAAAGTTGCCATATCAGGTTGGTGAATATATACGATTATGATGCTAAATATGCTAGCATATGAAAAATAGTGCATCTTTGTCTAGAAACACTACATGTTGGCATGATGCTATAGCATATTGTCATGCAATGTACTAATGTTATCTCTGGTGTAATAACATGTTAGCTTCACTTAGGTATTTTGGTGGTTAGCTGGAGACGAAACTTGTACCCAGTCTGGAGCTGTAGTCCGGTCTGGGGATCAGGATGATCTTCTTGAAGACTTTTCTGAACGGATTAACTTCGCAGTCAAATGGACTTCTAGTTGTCCCAATCAACAGAACTTGATCCTCCAGTTTCAGAGTCTTGAGAGAGTTCAGGAGGTTCTTCTTGAACCTCCGAGGATCAGACTGGAACAGAGAAGGAGAGACTGAAGTGGAGCACTGACAGTCTGAACCAGGAGGAATCCAGTTTAAAGAGGATTTCTTATGCTTCTCTTTCTTCTCTGACCTATAAATGTTGTTACAGTGTCAGATACTCTTGTTAAGTGATGCCAAAGCGTGACATAATGAGGTTCATGCATTTGGAAGTGAGGCCTGCAGGTTGTTTCAGTTGGCTCTGCACGCTGTGTTTTACCATCTTTTTTTTTTTTTTTAACTCTGTTCTTAAAGTGATGTAACAGTGAGCAGGACCTCTCTGTATGGTCATGCTGCTCCATGCACAGCGCCATCCCTGCCCACCCTGATCTGCCCCTGTGCTCTGACTCATCATTTACAGTGTCAGCACATTGTTCAAGATGGCTCCAGTAAAGTGTTTTTTCAGGTTTGTGTGAATGAAGGACAGTTAATTTTGTTTAGCCTTCCTAAAGAGGCAAGCGTCAGGCAGAAGTTAGTGTTCCTGTTTCCCAGCCAACAAAAGAAAAATATCTCTGTGTGGATTTATTCACGGCACTTCACGCAGGATTGTTTCCTCAACGATGGACAGTATGAAGCTGGATTAACAGCTAAACTGCCGCTTACGGACGGTGCTGTTCTGATGATACTTATCATGGTGAGGAGTCAGAATTGAAGCTGTAAGAAACATTTTATCAGTGTCCTACCTGTGTTTATTTTGTGTCAGTAATTGGACAAAAGGAGTTGTGAGTACAGCATAGTGGGCTCCACAGGAGGCACGTAAGAAGGAGGGAAAGGGGGAGGAGTGACATTTTTCTAAACTTTTTGTAATGGCTTTACCTGTAGCTACTACCACAGTGCAGAGGGTTCGGTCCTGTTGTTCTTGACGCATGCTTATTGAATCAATGTCTATAGCTGATATTGTTTTTGGATATGCCAATCCATTTATTGACATTTCATTGTGATCAAAGAGTTCAAAAATATATCCAGTTTCATCCAAGTTTTCTATAAAAAATAAATAGCTACTTTAAACAAAGGACATTGAAACGCTGACCTATTGGCATGACGCACGGTCAGAAAATTGTTTGGGGCTGTCCATCTACACACCACCCTCATCATTCAATGGCACTTATATATGTGTTACCACCCATAAGTATAATCGTCATGTGTGGTCATCATCAAGGCAACACCCATATAACAATCATTAAATTAAGGTCAAACACAGCTAAAACAAACAAAAATGTATTTTGGCTCCAACACACCGGCCCCTAATTGAGAATGGCAGGAGGCCATGAACAATTCAAAATAAAATTCGCATAATGGAGCCAATAAATTCACAAATTCATACAAAAGTCAAACAAAAATTGTCTCTGAATTAGAGTTTAAATTGCAGCTTCTTGAAGCAGGCAAAGTTTTGTTACTGGCCTAAACCATGTACTTGTTTTAGTTTTTACTTGTGCTGAACGCACCAGTCCTTTCCTGTCTGGATAGGTCTCCAGGACTCTTCCAAGCAACCAAGAACCACGTGGAGCTGTAGGGTCTGCAGTAAGTACAATATCTCCAGGGACAGGGCTTTGTCTCTCCTTACTCCACCTCTGCCGCTCCTGTAGCAAAGGTAAGTATTCTCTCAGCCAGCGTTTCCAAAAAAGGTCTGAGATGTATTGTACTTGTCTCCATCTCCTTTTGAGGTAGAGGTCAGACTTCTCAAATAATCCAGGTGGTAAAATTGGCATTCTTTTCATTGTGAGAATGCGATTAGGAGTGAGCGCTTCCAGATCGTTGAGATCCCCAGACAACCCTGTTATGGGGCGATCATTTAGAATGGCTTCAACTTCACACAGCACAGTAAGGAATCCCTCATCATTCAAGGTTTGCCGGTGTAGAACTGATGTTAATGTTCGTCTAATCATCTGAATGATGCGCTTCCATGCACCTCCATGATGAGAGGCTGCTGGTGGGTTGAAGCTCCACTGAATGCCTTCCTCTAGAAATGCTGACTGTATTTTGCTGTGATTAAAACAGTAAGGGCTTCCCTTAATTCTTTTTTGGCACCAACAAATTTGGTACCATTGTCGGACCTTAAGTGAGAGACAGGTCCCCTTCTACAGACAAATCTGCGCAGAGCGTTTATAGAGTCTGTGTCCAAAGAGTAAGCGACATCCAGATGGACTGCTCTACATGCCATGCAGGTAAAAATCACTCCGTATCGCTTTTCAAAGGAGTGTCACCTTTTGATTTCAATCGGGCCAAAATAATCAACTCCAACGTTGGTAAATGGGGAAAGATCTGGAACAATTCGCTCTAGAGGTAAGTCAGACATCTTCTGCTCACCCAACTTCCCTCTATGTCGTCTGCAGAAAACACAGTCAGACAGGATCTTTCTTGTTGCGGCATTGGCACCGGTGATCCAATATTTTCTCCGCAATTTGAAGAGAACATGGTTTCTTCCACCATGGCCCACCTGTTCATGGATGTACTTAAGTATTAGAGTGGAGATATGAAGGTCTTTCGCGAGGATTACGGGATGTTTAGATTCCTCCTTAGATTTGCTGCCCTACTCAACCTTCCTCCAACTCTCAGCAAGCCATCCTCCAGAATGGGGTCCAGTTTGTAGATGGGACTTTTTTCTTCACTTCCCCTTTTCCAGATGACAACACTGCAAGTTCATCTGGGAACCTTTGCTGTTGAGTGAAACGAATGATGGCATTTTCAACTCTCCACAGATCATCAGGTGTCAAACTCTGGTTTCCCAATGCAGCTTTAATGCATTGTATTTTGTGTTCCACTTTGTCTGCATTTTCATGACTCAGTTGGTTTCTTCTTTGACTCATCTCCAATAGAGTCTTCCTTAATTTCAGGATCCAAGCTACTGACCTCTTCAGTCTTTTCCAGTCAGAAAAGTAGCTTATCAGCTGATGTGTGGCGTTTGGTGTAGCAACAATCACTGCATTGGCGGCGAGCTCCCTTTTGACCTCAGGGTCATCAGCAGGAATGTCATACTCCAAGCTACTAGATGGCCATTCGTCTTCAGGTTTCCACAAAAACTCAGGGCCTTCTATCCACCTTCTGTTGGTCAGCAAGTCATCCACCTTAACTCCTCTTGATGCTTTGTCAGCAGGATTCTGTGTGGTATGAATGTACCTCCACTGTGACACGCTCGATGTTTTTCGAATGGCAGAAATCCTGTTTGCCACAAAGGTGAGAAGTCTTTTGTCTTCATTTTTGATATATTTCAAAACAGATGTGCTGTCAGTCCAGAAACAAGATTTCTCAAGGTGAAGCTGTATTTCTGCTCTAAGCATGGTGTCCACAGCTGCAGTGAGTTCAAGGCATGGAATGGTCACTTGCTTTAATGGGCGACTCTGGCTTTGCCAAGCATGAAAGAGACATGACATCTGTTGCTGTTGTTCCATATCCTAAGATAGGTCACAGTGCCATATCCACTTTCACTTGCATCACAAAAGTGATGTAACTGACCACAAATGGAATCTCCGAAGTTGGCCGGTCTGAGACATCTTTCAACCTGGAATGACATCACCTTTTCCAGGTCTCTCAACCACTTTGTCCACTGCTGTTGTAGAATTGGGTGGATCTGATCATCCCATCCATAGTTCCTCTTACACAGATCTTGCAGTATGAGCCTGGCTGGAAGAGTAAGTGGTGAAAGAAATCCCAGAGGATCATAGATTGAGCTGACCATTGATAGGATTCCACGTTGAGTGTGAGGTTGTTCTTTGAGTGCCAACTTGAACTTAAAAGTGTCTGTCTTGACACACCAATGAAGTCCAAGGGCTCTCTTGACGGGCAGTTGGTCTCTGTCCAGATCCAATTCAAAAAGATTCTTGGATCTGTCCTCCTCTGGAATGGATAGCAGCACTTCACGGTTGTTACTAATCCATTTTGTCAAATGGAAGCCTCCCTTTTGACAAACAGTTGTTAAATCCTTAACCATCTTAACAGCCTCTTTTTCAGATGGCAAGCTCTCAAGACAGTCGTCCATGTAGAAATTTCTATTGACTGTGTCAATTACATCAGCTGGGAAACTGTTCTGGCTATCTTCAGCTGTCTTTCGAAGGGCATAACAAGCACAGCTAGGAGAAGACACTGCCCCAAACAGATGCACAGTCATCCTATATTCAACTAGTTCTTGAGATGTGTCTCCCTCAGGCCACCACAAGAACCGGAGAAAATCTCTGTCCTTCTGTGCCACATTGACTTGATGGAACATTGCCTGAACATCAGTCATTAAGGCTACAGGTTCTTGTCGGAATCTTGTGAGGACTCCTAACAAAGAGCTGGTGAGGTAAGGGCCTTGTAGAAGTTCTTTATTGAGAGATTTCCCTTTGTACTCTGCGCCACAGTCAAATACAACACGCAGAGCGCCCTTCTTGGGATGGTACACTCCATGATGTGGAATGTACCACACCTTTCCATCAGGACGTTCCACTTGATGTTCAGGTACACATTCAGCGTATCCTTTGCTGATTACATCATTGAGAAAGGTGGTGTATTCTCTGTGGAACTTCTCATCTCTCCCAAATCTCCTTTTCAGTCCTAGAATGCGTTGCCTGGCGACACACTGATTGTTTGGTAGAGAGACATCCTTCCTTTTGAAGGGAAACTCCAAGGTATAATGTCCATCTTGAAGTTTGCATGAATCTTTCATGATGTCCATAAACTTCATATAGTCCCTAGACATTTCCTCTTTCTCTTCTGATGACCGTTAATTAAAATCATGATTGTACTGATTGTTAAGCAACTCCTCCAGCTTTGTTATGGAGATCCTATTAACAGTAGCAGTGGAGTAGCCACTCTCACTCCACTCCTCACTGTAGTCTGAAAGGGAACCATTAATAACCCACCCCAATAGGATCTTAATAGCATATGGCCCATCGCCATGACTGTTGACGACTTCCCATGGTTCAAGCAATTTAGAGGCGTTGGTTCCTATCAACAGCTCTATTTCAGCTTGGATACGAGGGAGAACAACACCATCCAAGTATGGCCACTTAGCCAACTCCTCTTTTTTGATTACATTGCTTGTACTTACAGGCATCCTCTTCTGAGTGTAGACCTTGGGCAGATTGTAAAACTGTTTCCCAGTGAGGGCTTGCAATCTCCAAGTCCTTTAACAGATAGCTGGACACAGATGCCTTGGGGCCCATGGTTAGCAAGCTGATATGGGCTTTCTTTCCGTTAAGGTTCAGCTTTCTCATCAATGTTTCTGAGCAAAATGTGTCGGTGCTCGCTGGATCTAAAAATGTATAAGTTTGGATTATTTTGTTTCTCTTGCTGGACTTCACCTGTACTGGCAAGATTGACAAAATTCCATCATTATTACCAGCCCCTGTTTGTCCACATGTTTGCAAAGAGATGACTGCATTACTCGTTGATGGTTTCCTTGACTGGTTTGGGTCTGTGTTGCTTGCTCTCTCCTTCTGGTTAATAAGAAGAACACTGGGATGGTTTTGGTTGCATACCTTGCAAGTCAAGCGCTTGTCGCAGTCTTTGCTCAGGTGCCCAATGCGAAGGCAGCCAAAACAGATTCCTTTTTTTCTTATAAAAGCTACCTTGTCCCTGTGAGTTTTCTCCTCCAAACGAGGACATTGGTCCAGTGTGTGGTTTTTAGAGCAACATACACAAAGGGTGTTGTTAGTAAATGCATTGCTTTGCTTTTGAATCAGTTCAGTGGGATGTTTGAATGTAGGGGTTTCGATAGTGGTAACAGTGGTTGCAAAACTGTCTCCTTTGAATCTGGGTTGATTTGTGATTTAATCCGGTTTACAGTTTTGCTTCCTGCATTTGGTGGTGTATTCTGAATGTCTCCAAAGACTGGATCTGAGACTATTTTAACCTGACGCTCGATGAATGTAACAATATCAGTGAAATGGGGCCTGCGATTGTATTGTTCCATTATGTCACATGCAGAGACTCTCCATTTCTCCCTTAGCTTATACAGAAGCTTTAAAATTAATGTCTTCATGTTGGCAGGCATATTGAGTTCTCTCATATATTGTACATTTTCCATAGCATTGCGACACTCGCGAAGGAAAAGTGCATATGCTTGCAGAGATTTTCCATCTTCAGACTTCACGACCGGCCAGCTGAGCACCTTTTCCATGTATGCAGCAGTAATCTAAGTGTTGTTCTAACAGATACCTTGCCATATGATAACCTCTGTCTGGTGGCATGTGTTGACAGCTGCGCACAAGATCTTTGGGCTGATCCCTGGTGTACTTTTCCAGGAAGTACAAACAATCACCCTTGTTTCTTGTGTTCTTCTCTACACAGCATACAAAGGCTCTGACAAAGGTTCTGCAGAGGATCTCCATCAAAAAATGGAATTTCTCCGGGCGGCAATAAATGAGAGGTTTGCTGTTCCACTAGCAATGCTGTTATCTCATTTTGTCTCTGCAGTTGTTCACATACACCTGATGTTTCATCACTGCTTTGAGAATAAATGCTAGTTTGATTTGTTTGCTGTACAGGAGGGTCCATTTCAGGTTTGTTCAAGGGTTTTGTTTTTTGGTTTCCTTGTGTTTTCCTGACTGTTGTCCTGTGCTGCATTCCAACTTGCATGTTGTTGTTGTAAAAATGGGTGTTGTTCTTGCCAAGATGGTGTTTGTTGAATGGGTATTTGTTGTGCAACCGATTGCTGCAGAGGTGGTTGTTGTTCTTTAGTCTGAAGATTGAGTGTGGCTGAGGGTTCCTTTAAACTTGTTCCTTTCCTGAAGTATGACTCCATTCCATCTGATTGTGTAAGTGAAAGAGCTTGGTGACTGGGGGATTTTAAAACTGCTATTTTTGCATCAGCAGCTGCCAGTTGTGTGTCCAGCTCCAACATTTCCTTTTTCTTTTTGAGCAGTTGTTCCTGCTCCTCCAGCGCATGCTTCTCCTTTAATGCTGCAGCCCGAATGAGCAGTGCAGCTCGCTCTGCCTCTGCCTGCTTACGAGCTGATCAGTGGAGGATCCGCTGGATCTGCTCGTTCCTGACCTTGTGTGACTCTTTTGTGTTGATTTTTTGCTTTCAACATTGGAAATGCTGTCATTTCATTTTTCCACATTCTCCTCATTTACATTTTCCACAGGGTTTGAAACATCTGCACTTTTTGTCCATGCATTCACTTCATCAATAAATTCATTGACATTGATCATTTTCACTTTAAACCATATATCATGTTTTTCCCTTTCCTCGGGAGGTAGTATTGGCAAAAGAGAATCGTGTGACTCTGCTGCTTCCTTGCAAATGCGCATATATTTCATAAAAGAGCATTGGACCTCCCTGTTGGATCCTCTGTTTTGCATCAACTCCCGGATAGCTTTTTGTAAGTAACATGCCTTGTTTAGTTTAGATTTTCTCTCCTTTTGTAGCATTTCAAGTTTTTCCATGTAAGCTTTTGGTGTTAATTTAACCTTGCGTTTTGTGACAACCTGTGTTTCCTTTTCAGCATTGTCATTTATTTGACCTGTGCCCACATCGGACGGCTTTTCAGCCGCTGCAGGCTGCGTTTCAGTCAGCGCGGGCTGTTCAACCAAGAGACCACGTACTTGACTCTGTATGCCTTTATCAGAATCCATAATTGTCAATAAACCAAACCCAACAGATCAAAATAAAAACAATACTTTCACTTCAACCACAGTAAAACACTGTAAAAGCCACAGTTTTTCATTTGAGAGCTTGAAGTAGGCCTACCTTCATAGAGAAAACACACTTTCATAATACGAACTGTATCCTACCAATGCATTGGATTTGTCCTCTTTTTTTTAACCCTGTGCGGACACAAACTGTTCAATGTATGGCCATATAATGTACACTGTTCATAGTGCGCTGCATATCTTTACTTTCTTTGTCTTCGCGCTGCAAAGGGTCCGATTGTTGCTCAAACAGCGCGGTCCGTCCAAACGATGCGCTACTGGGCCGATTGTCTTTGTTCAAACAAACAGCTGTCCTGGTCAGCCTTAAGGTCCATATGATGCGTTGTCTTCAGTCCACGCTCCGCATCCAGTAGCGAAGTTTCAATTAATCTATCTCAAACGAGGCGCCCAATTTTCTGACAATATGTAATGGCTTTACCTGTACCACAATGCAGAGACCTATTGGCATGACGCACGGTCAGAAAATTGTTTGGGGCTGTCCATCTACACACCGCCCTCATCATTCAATGGCAGGTATATATGTGTTACCACCCATAAGTATAATCATCATGTGTGGTCATCATCAAGGCCACACCCATATAACAATCATTAAATTAAGGTCAAACAAAGCAAAAACAAAAATGTATTTTGGCTCCAACACTTTTCTTTCTCTTTTTTTTTCCTGAATTTTTTCCTTAACTTTAAAGTTTCACTTCATTAGTTTTAGTTTTGTTTCTAATATATATTATTGAGTTTTAATGTTAAAGTTTGAGTAATAAAACAACAGAACGTGTCAGAAAATATTTTAGATGTGTGACCTGCGACATCTTTTCATTCAATTTTTTTAAGTGCCATTTATAACCTTTTTTTTAAAAAAACATTGGTAGTTTCGTTTTGATCATGTTTCACTGTTGCATAATGTTCAGTGTGATGGAGCAAAGCAGTCAGCAGGGGGCAGCAGAGACTGAAATTTTCTTAAAAAGACTGCAGACCTTCAAAGTAAAATGTTCACTGCTGCCTCAGATCTTCAAAATAAAATCATGCAGAGACAGTTAGAGCTCTGATGTGTAACATTTGCTGTCAGTGAACCTCTTAGTGGCTTCCTGACCTTTCACTCACTCCTCAAAGTTTTCTTGTAAAACATTTTCTCTGCGTCTTGGATCCAGATCACAGACGGCTGCAGCTCACCTGCTACCTGACGGGAGACATGACAAAGACCAATCAGACACTAGACACTGGTGATGAAGTCACACACTATAACCAACTGAGGAAAACTGGAGGACATCTGTTGTAAATTCAAATCTTTTCAAGGACAGTCAGGGATAATTTAGGTCATCTTAAATCTTTTGGTTTTTCAGGAATGTCAGATTTTCCACGATATCAAAAATGCTCAAAGGCACAGAGTTGTGACTAGAATCCAGGTTCAGGTGTAATGTCGGGGTAAATCCCAGGGTTTCAAGAATATGTAAGATGTTTTAAAATTAATTCAAAGTCTTTTGGCAGGTTCCAGATTTTTTAAGATTTTCCAGGATGTGTTGGCTTTTCTTAAGGACAGATGTCTGCATAAAAAATAACTGATTTTTGGATAAATTCCAGGTCTCCAGGTCTGTGAGGCCAACCTTGAAGATCAGGTGAAGCAGGTAAGCAGCTCCTCTTCAGCCGGGGTACCTGCTGCTCAGGTGGGCGGGGTTCAGATGGAACAGGTGAGCTCCGGTCTCACTGCAGTTGTCACAAACCAACATCTTCTTACCAACTCCAGATGGACCCGCCAGCAGCAGAGTCTTTACCACTGGAAACTTCTCCAGAACCGCCTGGCATCCTCGAGCGAAAATCCAGGAACACGGTTAATGTGAAGGTTACACACATAACTGTGAGGAGCAAAGGATGATGGGAAATCTGCTTTCACAAGTCAAAGAGAACTTATATCATGAATGTCTTTACAGTTAGAACCTGATTGGGGCATTTAGTTGAATTTATCTTTAGTATAAAAGTAATCCAGTATCAAAGTAATCCAGTAATATTTGTGAGAACATTATGAAAACTCAGCTGACAGGAGCTGCTGACAGACTGTTACTCACTGAATCCATGGCAACATCCTTTCATCCCCTGAAGCATTATGGGAAGTGCACGCCTAACTACCAGACACAAGTATGACAAAGAATATAAACATTTTGTATTGATTAAGTATTGGGGAGTTATTGACTGACCCAGAGGCAGGACGGTGTACAGAGCGATGAGCTGTCTGACATCACACAGAAATGGCATCGGTTCATCGTTCACCCATCTGAGAGGCGAGCCCAGGTAACTATACTCACCTGGAGACGGACAAAACATTAACAACAACAAACTGCCTTTAGTTTTTGTACATGAAAAAATACACTTGCATCCTGAGTTTCTTCAGTGATAGCTGCTTCCAGTAGAGGGCAGTGCAGACAGCCTGTGTGTCAGAACTTCACCTTGTTACAAACACAGGTTGTGTGCACAATGTCACAATATTTCTGTTGTTACTGTTGTCATTACCAAAGTTGTCAGAGAGCTTGATGCTCATTGGCTGGAGAAGGAAACCCGCCAGAATCAGCTCCTCACAAAGAGAATGTAAAGACCTGTGAGAAGAACCAATCACAGCTTAGGACACAGAGACATGAACGCTCATCGATTTTATCGCCAACCAATGAAGAAAAACTCTTCAGACAAACTTTACCGAGCCGCATCATTACTACTAAACCGGTTCTAACCAGTTGAAACTCTTGTCCAAGTGTCATGTGATACATTCCGTAACTTGAACTACAGTGAATTACACACACACACACACACACACACAATACAACAAACACAACAAACACACACACACTCACACACACACACACACACACACACACACACACACACACACAACACAACAAACACACCCACA
>JAQFJA010000017.1:163503-178806 GCA_029874485.1 Naso brachycentron
TCAGCAGTTACTTTGTCAGAGCCACAGAAAGATGCCATCTGTTTTTCAATTTTCTCCCAAGGAATTTTTTTTTTTACAGTTACTGTGAATCTTGTATTGCATTAGCAGCTCTTTGATCCATCCTTCATTCCATTCAAAGTCTGAAACAAAAGGTGCAAAGACCAATGAGTTACAAACTTGCAAGAAAAAGAATATGAGATGTGCTCCCGCCGTTTAAAATGTCACCATGTGGGAGACTTGAACCCATTTGCTGGATGTGGTGAACCTGAGGCATGATCGACCTGACAAGATCATTTTCAGTTTTTACAAGAGATTATTAAAACAGCTGAACACCAGAAACATCTGCAGCTCTTAACTTACATAGTCTGATGCTGGTTTTTCCTCTTCGTTTCCATGTGGATTGCTTAAAAAAAGGTTTTAAAAACAGAAACATTTCTACGTGTCAGTCAGCTGCATTCTTAATTTTGCATTTTCCAAATTGTTGTACGAACATCAGAGCCAATAAATTTAAAAAAAAATTAATTAAATGAAGTCATTTTATTGCAGAATGTCAAAATGTTTCCGGAACGCCCTGCAGAGAAAAGTGTGACCCAGGTCAGCTTTTTAAGAAACGCGACCTGATGTCGTGCTGCAACGACCAATCACATGTGACGAATATCAGATGCCGACAGGAGAGAAACCTTGTTATCATGTAGCATTGCAGCATTTCCGACGACGTTCAAAGCTTTCGACTCTTCAGCCTCACATGAACAGAACAAAGAGCCGAGCTGAGATGTTGCATGAGTTTATTACAGTGCTCTGACACACCTTCGACACCCATCACACTGATCAACAAAACCTCACTGAGCTGCTACACGCATCAGTTCATGTTGATTGATTGATATTAATGACCCACATCCTAATCAATAGGACACAATCACACAGATCACCGTTAACCCCAACCAGACCCATCTTCACACACCTCAGGTCTCACACAGATGGAAATATTGCACAAAGCTGACACTGACAAACAACTTTTGCAGCTTGGAGGCAACGGAAGCAATCCTGCCTCCTGTTACCATGCCGACAGTGGTCTGGTTCCTGTTGCCATGCCGACGTTTCTTGTCTAGGTGACAGGTTGTATCGCTGTTCAACAGCCACTCTTACATTCAGAAACAAGGTTATTGCGGTAAAAGCAAGAGTTTGATTCCAAAAGAGAAATAAATGCCAGCGTTTGCACGGCCGCTTGTTTCAGGATTACTGATGGTGATGTCACAGCCAGACAGGGTTGGATACCCCCTCAAGTGCGAGCTGGCGCTGGACTTTGGGGGATGCAGGAGGTTTGGGATGGCTAAGGTGAAACTATGTCGGATTCTTTCCACCACAGCGTCACAGCTGTCCACGGGAAGCAAACACACAGGTACTGCAACTGCAGTCCCGCTTAAAGCCTGATTTATGCTTCTGCGTTGAATCTATGCCGTACCTACGGCGCGGCCTCCATGCAGGTGTGAGCCCTACGGCGTAGCTCGATGTGCACCTCCTCAAAAATGTAAGTACACGTCGAAGCGATGCAGACCACAAGCACTGTGACTGGTCAGCTTGGTGGACGTGCATTTCCTCCTATGTCTTTCTGGCTACTGCTTCTACTCATGTACTCCAGACATTTTCTACATGCTGCAAATATGGACCAGGTCGAGGAGCGACTGACTGAGTCCAAAAATATGCACAATTATACGACTCTGTGCCGCTGCATCATAAAAACTGCCAGATGGCCGCAAATTTGTGGTGAGAGATTGCCGTTTGGTGGAGTAACTGCAGAACAACGCGGTCATGCCTACGCACAAGTATAAATGCTTTCAACTGCGCAGGTCATGTGCGTACCTTACAGCGTAGGGCTACGTGTGCAGCTGACGCTGAAGCATAAATCAAGCTTTAAGTGTGAGGTTTCCAGGATGGGTGTTCCCAAACCTGCGGCAGCATTGACCCCACCCAGCCCATCCTAAGAAGAACAGGAGGAGAGACAGCAGCTGGGGGAAGTGATGGACCCTGAGCATCAAGTCAAAACGTCCCTGGATGCTAAACCCTGGACAGACCTGGCAACCCGCACGATATAAACTGACTAGGTCCTGTTTTCAAGATATTTTTTCCTAGGAAGGAGAAATAGATGTTATTTTTTTCTCCTTAGGATGCCGAAGTCATGACCAGGCCTGACTGGCTCATATTCTGTGCCATCCTTGGTTAAAAATAGTTGGGCTTGGAGTAAGAATATCAGGTAAACCAATCAGGTGCAGAGGAGGGCGGGTCATGACTTCGCCATCCTAGGAAGCAAAGGATCGCCTCTCGGTTAGCTCTCTGCTAACTTGAATGTGAATAAAACAATGTAAAGCCATTAGAGAAACGAGTCATTTTCGGGTTAGCAGCAGACTGAAGCAGCAACAAGCAAGGGAGGGGCTTCTGCAACCGACCTCTGGTGCAGCCGTGATGTCACGACTGCCGGAAGGGGGAGACATAGATCGTATCTGTGGGTTTAAATGACTGCAGCAGGGAAAAGACGAAAAGGTCATAGGTCAGATGAGTATGATGTTGTCTTGGAGAAATTTTGGGCAAAGTTAGGAAAGATGAAGTGCAGCAGTGACTCATGACCAACTTCTGTTTAAATAAACAGTTCGCTCGTCATGAATCGTCATCCTGAACCTCACCTGTAATCACTGACGCCAGCTGTATCACATCACCACTCTGAAGTGATGAGAAGCTTTTTTACAAAATCAACTTCCCGTTTTGGAACCAAACTCCTGACATGTCAGTTCATTCAGCACACATACAATGATTCAGACAAGCTGGTGATTTTACACCGCGAGTGCCACAAGTCATAAAAATTGACCTGAAGACATGAGATCAAGTGGAATACTCCTCACTCAGGTGTGCTCGTGTGTCTCCACCTTTTCTATATACACACAAGAACACACATGGCCACTTCAGTTACATGAACACCATCGTGGGCGGGGCTGGATGCTGCTGCTTCTGATGTGTCACTTTCTGTCCGAGCTGCTTTTATTGGCCTTGAAGAGCTGGTTTCATGCAACGGATCCACAGTCGCAACTGCTGCTCTTTTAGTTTCATCCAGCCCCACAAACCCAAACACCAGAAACACACAAAACACAAACGGGAGTTTTCATCATCAAAACAAAGAAAATAACAGAGGAAGGAAACAAAACAAAACCAGGAACCAGAATAAGGTTCAAAAAGTCAGACCCGCTCTGATCTCTGCTCTGTCGTTGACTCTTTGAGGGAAATGGCGCCCCTGGTGTCGCAGAAGAGGTAGTGCCACACTTCACACGGAGCAGCTGATTGTGGGTGAGGCAGGTGTAGTGTTTGTTGGAACACACCTGGAGGGCCAGACGGGTGGAGTTTAGCACATCAGGACAAACTGAAGCTCAGTGACGTTAACATTCGCATTTATCATTTCCTCTGAGCTTCGTGTTTTTCATCCTGAGACAAAACAGAGCAACTTTCTTAATTAATGTGCAGGTTCACAGGTGAAATATGTCCAGTTTCAGCCACGACCCTGAAAGAACTGAAGACCGAAGAGGTCAGCATATGAACGAGTCATTTCTGTCTGTTACTGAGTGAAAAAACGTCTTCTTCTCTGTGAATGCACGTCTTCACACAGAACATTTTAAAGACCTTTTAGACTCAGTAAGAGACAGGATGACAAATTAAAGTCGCACACGTTCAGCTGAATATAAACAGGAAGCTGTCAGCAGGTGTGACTGTGTGATAAACTCCACCCACGAGGAGTCACTGGCACCGGGACCCCCGAGTTACGTCACAGATGTGTCTGTTAAAAGTCTGCATGATAGATCAGTTGATTAATAGATTGACTGATTGTTGATTGATGGATTGCTCACGCCGCACATTGCTTTTTAGTGTTTTTGGTTAACCCCACCCGCCTGGTGCTGCATGCAGAGGAAAATAAGCGCTGATGGTCAGTCTGTGTCGGCGGGCGCAGTGTCACTGCTGAGCCAGCAGGGCGTTCCGGTTGGCCTTCATCTTCTCCAGACGTTTGGACAGGTGGCTGTTACTGGCCTCCAGCTCGTCGATCCGGTCCAGAGCCGAGCGCAGCTGCAGGAGACAGAGAGTACACATCAACACGTCGATGATCAGCTGTCTGTTCATTAGACACTGAAAGCAGAAATTCAGCACACATACGACAAACAACGAAAGCAGCTGAGGGTTTCTCCATGTGCTCTCAAAATGAACAGAGACAAAAACCATGTTTACTCTGTTGTACAAGGTGGCTTCTGTGCGCCTTTCCCCGCATTTCCCCCGCCGTCTGTATAAAAGTTACGGAGGCAGTTTGGGGGGTCAGTTTGGATCCGCCTCTGTAGGTAATCAATCAGAGCCGCATCAGACGTGGGCTGGCGTTTGTGTAAATGAGTAAATCGGCTGGCCGGGTCAGAGGCATTTATGTGAACAGAGGAGAGATAAACTCGAAGGACAACAGAATTATGACAGAAACGACATTATTATTGTCGCAGTTTTTCTGCTGTTTGTGCGCAGTGTGATCACTGTCTGCAGCGCATTTTTTTCTTAACAGAGGAAGCTGATGCTGTTAAAGGTACAGCAACGCTGGCTCGCTGTATGAAAAGAGACTGAAGCGGCTTAAAGACGTGCTGCGCTGCTCGGCTCTGTGTAAACTAAGGACGGCGGCTAATTGGTGAGCCGTCAGTGAGGCGGAGTCTGTGTGAAATGCAGAGACGGTGGAATAAAGAGACGGATGTCTCACCTCTCGCTGCAGTTTCCTCTTCTCAACCTTCAGCCCATCTTCGATCTTCTCGGCATTTTCTGCCGCCGACTTGTATCGAGTCACCTGACCTTCCAGTCGGATCACCTGAGTCACAAAAAGACAAAGCTGTTGTTTGCCTCCGAGGCTGTTTCTGCTCTAAACTGCAGCTCTGCATGGGTTTGTGCTCGGACAAAGATTTCAAGGCTTCAGAGGAGTTTAATGATCACAAACAGACTCACTTCATGTTTCAATGAGCCCACCCTTAAAACAAATTACAAAATTTTTGTTTGTTTACTGCTAACTGATAACAACAACATTGTACTGTGGAAATGAGACGCAAAACCAACAGAATTTTTTTTTCCAACTTCAAATTAAAATTCTACAAACACTGGAGGACAATTTTCTATTTGACTTTCTATAAAGTCAGATGTGTTGACACTCACACTTTGTTCCAGAGTGGTCACTTCCTGTTCGGACTTCACCAGCCTGAACTTGAGATCACTCATTTGTCTGTTGGCATCTCCTGCAGAAAACAAAGCAAAGTTCTTTACGGGCAGCAGCTGTTCTCACGTAAACTCCTGAGTCAGCAACAAACCTTCATGTTTGTGACACTAACATGGATTTACATGTTTTCTTTTGATCAACACGAACACGAGGCCAAGGACGTCAAAAACACAAGAAGAAAAAGAAAACAAAAATGAGACTAAACGGCTTCAGGTGAAGACGGTAAAGATGGAAAGAGCTGAGCAAACAAAGATGACGCAAAGGTTAACGTTATCTTCATTTGGGTGACAGTGGAGAAGCTTTAGATGGAGACAGAAAAGATGAAAATAAAGAAGGAAACAAAGATAAACTGAAGAAGACAACTGATGAAGGATGAGACAAACGATGAAGACCAAGCTGGTAAGAGACAGGAGAAAAGAAAATGAAACAGGAGGTGAAGACGAATAAAAATGAGGATGAAGAGAGAGAAAACGAAGGTTAAGACAACCAAACAGACAAAGATGACAGATGGAAACACTATGAAGAAGAGGAGTTCTCACTCTGGAGGTCCAGCAGATGAGAGTCCATCCCGTTCTCCAGCCCGTCCCCGTCCGCAGTCTGGACTCCATCTGTGCCATTCTTCTGTCGCTGATCCAGCTGAGACTTCAAGAGTCTCACCTGCACGCAAACAGGAAACACGAGGTTTCACACCAATGCCCATGATTAACGACAAGAATATCAGAGAGAACTGTGTGTGTTGTTTCACCTCAGCTCACCTGATCGTGCAAACTCTCTCTTTCCTCAAAGAGTTTCTTCAGCCGGAGTTCTGCAGCACAACAGCACAAATCATTTCAGACGAGCTGAACATCACGAGTACTCCGGTTCACACGAGTGCATGATGTTCACAACACAACACACAATACAGCAGAGTTGAACTTTGCCATTTCGTGCCTTTGTTTTTTATATGTGGTAAATGTGCATTCTTTCACGAAAAAGTGCCTCATTTTAAACAAGTAATCTCCAAATTAATCCATGTGTGACCCGTCATCACAGCACTGTTAATGTGTCTGAACTGTGGACGGACTCAGGTCATTCAACCTATCACATGATCATCAGTAATGCAACAATTTCTGTTTATCGGTAAAATAACATGAACAGGCGGCACTTGGTTAACAACATGCTGACTTTGTGTTGTGTCCAGAAAATCAAATGGCTCTGTGACAACATGATAACATGTCATATGTTGTTTTCACAGCTTGCTCTGCTGCCCTCGAGTGGCCCAAGTATCAACTACTGCAGCTTCCAAAAGTGAAAATATAAAGGACCAAGTAGTGATCCCTGAGGAACCTCAGAAATGATTATCATCACTGTCGTACAGATGAACACATTGATCGTGTTGGACGGCGGATTGCTAATGAGCTAACATGTTGTTCATGATCCCGTTATAAATTAAAATGACCTCATCTTTGCTGCAGACTGATGTGGAGTCTTTCCCCTATTCGTTAAAAATCACTTAAAGCTGCAGTTGGTAACCTCCGCTAACAAGCAACGTTAGCTGTAGCATGAGACTCGTTGGGAAGCAACTCTGCTGCTGCTCTGTTACGTCAAGTTTGAACTGAGACCAAACGGCTCGAGCCGACTGACAGTGTGGCTCGCAGACACTCTGTTGTCGATAGAGGCGAGTCAGAGCACGGTGAGCCAATCATCCCCTGCCGCTAAGAAGAGCAGCGTAGACCGGCCAATCAGGACAGAGAGTACAGAGAGCATCACTGATTGGTCAAATAGAACAGGAGTGATAGGATTTTTACCAATCCTGAGCACAGAGGCATGATGGGAAAACACAGAGATCTCACCATACTCTCAAACCGTGTCACTCACCAACAGCTGTCTGTGGGTATTATGCTTCCAAATAGAACACAAAAAGTTATTGATGTTTACTCCAAAGTTACCAGCTGCAGCTTTAACAAAGCTTGAGCCTGACTGGACAATTTTAAAAGGTAAATTACAGATGAATATTATGTCAAGAGAAAATCAACACACGAGCACCAAAAGCTTTGCCCATTTATTTATTGTTTTGTTTTCAAAAAAGAATTATGGATTGAAAATAACAATAAACAAAATCATTCGTTTTCATCAGAATTACAGTTTAATTACTGCAGTAAAATGTTTTTATTAGCAACCAAAAAATTTTACGAAGTGGAGACATACAGATAAAACTATCTGAATTAACTGAACTAGAGGGACTCTGTGAACCTCGAATTTTAAGTCAAACTACTAAAACATCATTTTATTATGTGGCTCAGTGCCGAAGTTTTCATATAAATGAACCTGGAGAAGCCACATTAAGGTGAGATTAATGCTTCATTGATGCTTCCTCCAAGACGTTTCTGACTGATTATTTGGGCTTTCATTGACTGAGGTCAAAGAAGCTTCAATGATGTGAAGAAATCTCAAATACAACTTTAAGTGTCAGCCAAAATGTTTTAATAAACACTAAAAACAAACACTCCGACACAAAAACCTGCCAACACAGTGACGAGCCATTTCTTTTCTTTCTTTTTTTTTTTTTTGGACAAACGAGACTTAACGTGTCAGTCACAGAGCTTCATAGTTATGGCAGGACAGAGTAATGCTAGCGGTTTCCTTCTTGCCTTTCTTTTTAGGTACAAAGTTAAATTTCAGTCACTGACAAATTCATCCGTAATCCCACGTATGACCGCCGCACATGTGATGCTGCATGTCACTGTCGTGAAATCAGGAAATCTTGCAGTCGGTTCTGTGTTTGTCTTTGCTGCTGTCCAAACTGAATCCTTTCCTTCCACTCAGCTGTTTGACGCTGCTTCCCACTGGATCAGCGTTCACTTCTGTCACTGGATGATGATGATGATGTTGTTGTTGTTGTTGCGTTGCTGCTTGCTGTGCTGCCACCTCATTGACCTCCTCACAGCTGTCTATATCTGAAAGTGACAGTTGGTCCACATCCTCAGTGCTCCATCCTGTTGACTCAATCTGTCCGTCCTCAAACATTTTCCCTTCTTGTTGGCTCATCAGCATCAGTTCTGGAAGAGCCATCACCTTGATTTCATTTGCAGTCATGTCTAAAATCCTTCTGACCTTTGAACTGTGACCAACACGAGAGTTTGTCAAGAATGTATGACGTCTTTTGAGATGCATCTCATCACTTTCATCCACAGGAACGACGAAGCAGCTTTGGCTTCTATGAAGAGTCTCTCTCTGATTGCTCCATTTCAAGATTTCCGCTCCCTGATTTCTTGAAGAGTTGACCGAACCCTCATCTGACCCACCATCCACCATTTTACTTTTTGCAGGTTCAGGAAAGTAAGATTCAATAAAAACAAATTCCTCAGAGCAGGGCTCGGCTGTCAGATCCACCTGACTTTGCTTTTCTTTTTCTACGCCAACAAAACTCACCCCAGGTTTTTCTTCAGGAGAAAATTCAGCAGATTTACACAAACTCAGCTTCACCTCTGAAGTTTCTGCTCCTTGTTCGTCTCTTTCTAGGGGATCCAGAACATCTTTACAAACTTTCCTTGGTCCTACAGGGACACTAGGAGTTAGAGGAAGCATCTCCAGAGATGTGGCGTCCAACATCTCTGAGAGCAGACAGTATGTGTGTTGGCCAGCACACTTTTTCAGTTCCACACTTTTGGGATTTGGGGGGTTTTTACTTCTGTCTGGTAAGTTCTTTAAAGGCAGTTCACCCTTTGTAGTAAGTTTAATACCTCTTCTTTGGGCTGTTGATCGGAGGTTTTCTGTGTCATGCCAACTTGACTCATTTCCTGCAACATTCTTCAGTGTCTCTTCCACAGTTGAAATCCAGCGATTTAAAAATCCTGCAACGTCTGGAAAAATTGAGCTTTCAGCTGCAAAACCTTGATTTTCAACAAACCCTGTCAACATGTTTTGAATTTTGTTTTGCACATCACTCCAGTCCTTCAGCATCTCAATGGGGACAAGCGGGGACAAAACTATGGACTTTGGTTTTTCTGTCTGGTTGCATTCAAGATGTTCGGAGGGATTGTGTTGAATGTCTTCTCTAAGCGCTTCTTCTACATAAACTCCCCAGTTTGGACGTTTATCAGGTTCTTCCTCCTCTGCTGGAAAAAATGCATGATGCTCTGATGGGTCAGGTCTGGTTTCAAAGCCTGCAGCTTCACATAAGTTAGAACAACTTAAATCACTCTGGTTCTTTGAGACTCTCTCTTCATGCAGGGCACTTCCCAGATTTTCTGAAAGTGTCCACTGAGAGTGCACATGACTTGGAGACATCTTATCCATATTTGCAACTGTCTGTTTTTTGACAAAGTGTGTGAGAAAATTTGTATCTTCCAAACTTTGTCCATCACGAGGATCACCATCGATACCAGCTATGTTACTGACAAACTCATTTTCTTTTAAGTTGCTCACTAAAGTGAGAGAACAAACCCTTTTTATTTCATTTTCATTTGAAGTCAGGGCTGGAATAAAGGGCTCTGCTTCCCGTTCCAAACAGCTTCCATCCCTGCACAAGTCTCCATCTTTTCCTTCATCCACGAAAACACGATCAACAACGGACACACACTTTTGCACAACATCGCGATCAGAAAATGGAGCCTCACTTCTGCTCACAGCTGTTTCATGTATTTTTTCTTCCTCTTGAGTCAGGGACCTGTGCTGTCCAGCAGCCCTGACAGTCAACACTTTTGCCTCGTTGTCCTGGATGATCTGTCTGGCAGGTCGAGGCCGAACGAGCCTTGATTTGGAGACTTTTTCGGTTGAAACTCTGTGAACCGGTGAAACCAAATCCACACAATTTGCCTTCATTTGAACTTGGTCACCCGAACAGGTCTCCATTCGAGTGACATCCTGGTGTGATGTCATTCCACGCTCGCTGTGAGGTTTAGTTCTGCCTTTAAATGCCTCATCATCAACAGCTGGTTGGGCCACGGCAGTTTTTTTCATTCCTTCCTTTCTGAACAACGAATTCTGCTCCTGTTTGATTAGAAATTTCTTGGTTGGCTCATTTTCACTCCCACTGTTTCTTGGTAGCTTCTTCATGAGCTCACTTCTGCCGGAAAGCTTTTCTGTTTCCTCTCTGCTCTCTCGGGCGTGTTTATGTAACCTCTGCTCTGGTTTTAATGTATCTGGTTTGGTTCGCTCACTGGTGGAAATTCTGCTCGGTGACTGGGAACATGAGTTCCAACAGTGGGTGTATTCAACGGCTTCCTGTGGGAGTTTGCTGTCCTCTTCAGGCTGCTGCTCTGGAACTTTTCCTGAAAGGTCATGAGGGAATCATTGGAAAGCACAGCTGACAGCTTTAAGATGTAAAGACAGAGAATTTAACTGTAGAGATGTTGGGAATTAACCCGAACCGACTGGACAAGCGATGAATCAACATGCTGATCACAGAAGAATTAGATGAGACGTCTTCTTTGTCTCTCCCTCAGGACGATGCTTTTAAAACTTCACCAAAAATGCAGAGCTTGGCTGACTGAAGTCATCACATGTTCTCATTGTGGAGTTAAAAATAAATTAAGTAGCAGCATTTATTAAAGGCACATTTCAACATGCATGCATTTTATTCCAAAGTACGATGCAGAAACACACTGATCTGAATGATTCTTTGAAAGGTGTCGCTGTTCTCATTTGTGTTGGTTTGGTTTTTGTTTGTTCATTTTGCCTTCCAGAGTAAAATATTGTAAATTACTGAGTAATCAATTACTTTGAAGTGTGGATGTTGTGACACTTTGGAACAACTTCAGGTGTTAACGACAAACACTTTTACCTGTGCACAGGTTTAATTCATTCTTACCCAGCATGCTCTCTCTGCCACCATGTGACAGCCCCTGAGCCAACTGAGCGCTAGATTCAACGCTGAGGTCATCCTCATCCTCGCCTCGCCCTGTCTCCCCATTGGTGGAGACCTCAGGAGAGACAACGACTCCATGTTTCTGTTGGGGAGGACATCATGAGGTCATTAATGATCAATAATCTGAAATCAGTGTGAAGACTGTTCATCTGCAATGCGACACGTTCATGAACATGAAATCATTTCAGTTTCAAAGCTCCACGAGACAAAACAACAAAACGTGTTCAGACATATTCCTGTGATGGAGGAATGACAGTCATTCATGTTGGTGACATCACACAGGGGAGGAAGTGACCTCACAACTTCCTTCTGTGAATACCTTCAGTAAATCTCTGAGTTGGACCACCTCGTGTCTAAGACGATCACGTTCGATCCGAACAATGTCAGAGATTTCCCTCTGCCTCTCTAACGCCTGAGAGGAGGAGGAAGAGGAGGAGGAGGAAGCAAAGACGGAGCAGAGGGCAGAGGAGGAGAGGTTAGAGGAGGAGAAACATGAAGGACGGAGAGGCGAAGCAGAAATATTAGTATTTGACAGGAAGTTTGACCCAAAGCTGCAGTTTCACTTTGAGAAACTCTTCATCAGTGATTTCTATAGAATTTATTTTTCTGCATCTTTCACAGTGTGAGGCAAGATTTCAGTTTGAAAACTTTCTAATAGTAAAGTAAAAAATATATAAATTTGACTGAATCAGCTGAACTTGTTTCTTGTTACAGTTTGATTTGCTAAAGGACAGAAAATTAAAAATAGATTAGATTTTATTGGACACGCATGTCACATGTCCATTGGACAAACTGGATGCATCATCTGAATATTTTTGCACGCATGCTAATTCTCAACAGTGAAAGATGAGACACAGCTGAGCTCAGAAGGAGAATTAATTTCATTCCTGACTTTCCTGAACATTTGGATTCATATGATATCATCCTGAAACTGTTAAAATTTTGAAACTTGAAAAATCAAACGTTTGGTGTTTGAAGCGTGAGGACAGCAGCAGGTTACAGGGCTGACTGACTCTGACTGCAAACGCTGTCGTACCGCCATCTTCTTCTCTTTCCACTGCAGCACCTCCTGCAGGTCAGAAACCTCCTGACAGTAACTGCTGCTCTTCAGCCGAAGCTCAGACACCTCCTGAGGGAGGGAGGGAGGCAGGACAGAGAGGAAGCACAGAGGCAAAGATGGAGGTGGAAGTTACACAGCATGCAGGAGGAGGAACAGTCAGTGTTAGTCTGAGCAGCGTCACCTCGACAACATTTTACAGCAGGAAAAATGACGTGTTTTCTTCAAATGTTGGACTCAACCTGAGTCACACGTCAAGTTCCAAACATGAAAACTAATTTTCTTCTTCTTGGATCAGTGACGAAAACAAGTGAGGGACTGAAGCTGTGTGTGTGTGTGTGTGTGTGTGTGTGTGTGACAGCAGCGAGGGAACCTGCATCCAGAAATCTGCTGGTTGTAAACTAGCTCATGTCTGTATGTCAAAAGAAAATTATTACATGACATCATATAAAAATATTTTTTGAAAAAATCATTCTTGTAAAACTAAAACTAATCTTTTATAAAAATATATGGATCCAAGAACCTGAGAGCTTCGTGTGTTTCCAGTCTCAGTGTCATACAACACACAGAGGCAGAGTCATTCTATGGCTTCCTGACGTTGTTTATGGCCGAACAGGCAGACAGAAAACGGCGTGACGACCTGAAAGAACAGCAGTTCAGTGTGTGAGTGACTGACCGTCAGCAGCTCCTCGGTCTGTCTCAGAGTTTCTTTCATCTCTTCAAACTGGAACTGAAGAACACTGTGAGCCTGACGCTGGCACTCCAGCCTCTGAAACACAAGAGCACATGAAGCATCAGCTCCACCGTCACTGTATCCATCAATCATTTTTTAACTACTGATCAATCATTTCTTCCACAAAATGTCAAAAAAGTGAAACAAAGACACCTCATCAATGATCAGAAATGACCAGAGGCAGAAAACTCAGCAACTCTTTTCACTTTTTTATTTCAGAAATGACTGAAATGATTTGCTGATTGTCAAAACAGTTACAAAACTACATTCACTTTTTAAAACAATTTTACTATGTCCTCTGCTGTAAATGAGTGATCCCATGTGACCTCTGACCTTGCTCGTGTCGTCACAGTGTCGCCGTGACTCCCACAGCAGCTCCTCCATGTCACTCAGCTCCTCCTTCAGAGTTTCCACCTGATACATCAGAGTCGCCTTGTCGTTGTGAAGCTGAGCGTTCGAAACCATCGCTTTACGGTACTTCTCCTCCGCCTCCACCAGTGAGTCCTGAACACATTCAAATCATGATTATGTTTTCTGTTCTGTTTGTTTGTTTGTTATCAGCAATTTAAAAAAAATAAATCCTGTCCAAATTTTCCAGAAACTTGGTTGAAGAGCAAAGACTGAAGTGGAACCAAATCACGGAGCGGAAACATCAATTTATTTTCCCTTCATTAACATACAGACACGGAGCATTACATCATAAATGACCTTCATGTCTCTGATGGACGCCTCCGTCTCCACGGAGAACGACGTGTCACAGCTGCCTCTGCGAGACGAAGCTCCGCCCAGAGATGCAAGTGTGGCGGCAGAGAGAGTCGATGCCGTCCTCGAACCCTGAGGAAGAGGAGGACAAACATCTTCATCATTGCTGAACCCTGAGGAAGAGGAGGACAAACATCTTCATCACTGCTGAACCCTGAGGAGGATCACTGCTCTCCTTTTTCTCAGGGTTCAGGAGTGATGAAGGTGACTGTTCTCCTCTTCCTCCAAACGTCCATTTTACAAAGTGAATAAACTTGTTTCACAGAATTTTTACAAACTAACATTCAAATCAAATGTAAATATTGTCAATGCAGGAAATTAAATTCAAACATAATAATTCACTTTGCAAAGGCAACTTCACAAGATTTACTCAATTAAATGAACATATTTACAAAATGAGCTTTAAGTTTAAGTTTCGCAATCTGAAAAAAAACACACTTTATTTACAGTTCATATTTATTTTTCACATTAAATAACTAATATTAAAATAGTAAATCAAACTGTCTCCTGTTTCAGAGGATGCATAAATAAAATTAACCAAATCAAAAACCAATTTAATGAGTTTATAAATTTAACCTTGGATGAAAAATATTGTTTTGATGTTCAGCTGCCATATTTTCATGTCAGACTTGTGATGCAGTCAAACTTTGTTCAAATCTTCACAACTTTATTTCAATTCTACTGAACAGTGGATGAGTGTGACTTTTATAAAAAAGTTTGTTTGCAAAAAGAAGAAGCATCAAGACGCCACTTACTTTCTCCAGGAAGTCTCTGTCAGGTCTCTCCTCCACCTGAACACACAAACACACACTTTATTGATTGATCAGATTGACTGATTATTGCTCTGATCACTGATTAAATGGGTTCACAGCAACTTGATAGACTGACGCTGCATGTGGACAACATGACCACCAGGTGGTGCCAGAGTCTGGGCTACCATGGATGTGACTATTGATCAGCCACATATTGATGGAGTGAAAGAACAGAACCAGGAGGAGAGAGAGAAGGGGAGACGTCAGACAGACACCCAGAGATGAGAGCTCACCACTGGGCTCGCACGAGCTGAACTGGCCCTGGAGGAGGCTCGAGAGCCGGAGCCCAGAAACCCGCTGTAGTCTGAAGGCTTTGGGGGGTGGGGTGGGGGTGGGGGGGGGGGTAGAGGGAGAGAGAGAGGGAAGAGGAAAGGAAGGAGTGGGAAAGGAAGGAGGAAAGGAAAAGAGAGAAGAGCTGAGTCAATCAGCAGGATGTGAATCAATAAGTCGATAAACAGAAAATGAATCAGAAACATTTGACTGAAACTTCCGACAATCAAACAGAAACTCAGTTCAACCTCTTTCATTTCATTTTGCCTCAAAGTCAGCTGTGAGTGGTCGGCCCGACAGAGCCGGCCAATACGTATTGATTGATTCTTCCAATAAAAAAAGCTCTACTTGTCTACGGCACTTCACTCCGTCTACTTAGAGATCTACTGACGGCACAGACACGAAAACCAAACAGGAAGTGATGTCAGACACCGACCCTGCAGCTGAGAGTGCGAAGGCCTTCAGCAAACAGCACCGACGTCTGCAGACGAGAACAGACTTCACTCAGAACACACGTGGCCTGAAACCAGCGGCCGTTTCCATGGCAACACA
>JAQFJA010000017.1:267457-277733 GCA_029874485.1 Naso brachycentron
CATTCATTATTCAAATCATTAATTCAGTAAAATCTCTTCTGTCTCTCTGGTCACAGCTTCTAAATGTGAGACTTTTCAGTTTTTTCCAGATTATTTTGTAAAGTAATTTGTATTTGAAATCCTGGGATCAGATTAACAGCTGCAGCCTTTTGGGTCTTCAATGAACAAAAGCAGACTGCTGTTAACCAGGAAAAAATGACATTTCCTCTGAGACGTAAAATATTTTGCTGCTCAGGTTTGTGATTCTTCTGGAAGCTTCCTGCTGCACACTGACAGAGTTTCTAACCAGCCTGAACACGCAGTGATGTCTGTCAGAGCTTTTATTCTCTCGTTTTATGGTGATCACCTCTGAAAACAGATGGAGCTGGATTGCACACAACAGTCCGGCTGCCCTGACTGTACAAACCTGCACCGCTTTTGAACAGATTCCTTGAATAAAGTCAGGCAGAAATAATGGCTGAGCAGCAACAAACGCTGCCTGGACACGTTCATTTATACTGTATGTAAATGAGAGAAATCACAAATCTCACCGGGACGAGGAGGGAAGAGCGCATGCGGTCCCAGAGGTTTCTGCAAAACAGACAACATCAACTTTAAAACAACAGGAATGCGGCGTCAGCTTCATGTAACAGACTGCACTGCTTCACATTCTGTTGCCAGGCAGATAATGGCAGAGTAAAGGTGCTCAAATTTGTTGCATAAAGTTTGGATTCGTTGGGTTCAACAGTGCAGCTTTCTGAAAGCTACTTTAACTCTCATTCACATAAATGTTAATTTAAAAAAAAAATCCAAACATATTAAATGTACGGTCATACTATTTTTTTGAAAATACTCCTTTGTTTAAAAGGTAACACCTAGAAAACAACATTTTAAGTAAAACTCATAATATTGCAATAATAGTGGTGGTTTAAGTCTTAACAAAATATTTCAGATTAATATTAGATTTTTTTTTCCCATGAGAACAGTTCCTTTGTTTATAATTTAAGCTCAAAGGGATTCAAACAGGTTATGATTTATTTGTTTTTGTTGTCAGTTACGTACCAGCGGCTTAGCGAGAGGATTTCGCAGCTTGAATGGCTTCTGTGTGTTTTTATCTGTCAACAAAATAAATAAAAGTCACATCATAAAGTTTCTAAGTAACTGAAATATTTGTCGTTTACACTTTTTCTGATTCAAAGTTCTTCTACAGCTGCATGTTTGAAACATTTGCTTTTTTAAATTTCTCAAAGAATGAATGAAGTTGTTATGTTTTGCTATCAGCTCCGAACTCAGAAGACAAGTGTAAAAAGTGTAAAAGTTAACTCATCGTTTCTTTTGACTGAATAGTATTCAGTTTTCAAACAACAAGATCAACTCCTTTTACAAACTGTGTGGTAAGTTGGTGGTAAACAGTAAAAACTCTTAGATTTAATGAAATTCGCTTCTTACTGCCCATGTTGGTGTTGTGGATGACAGGTTTGCTCCACATGCCGCTGCGGTCGTCCTTGTTGGACCGGACGCCAAACTCGTAGGGTGTGTTGGGCTTCAGGTTGTCGATGACCGTGTCGCTGGTCGGGCATGTCTGGTAGATCCACTTCCTGTTCCTCTCCCTGTAGCGGATGGTGTAGAACCTGATGGAGGGGAGGAAGGGAGGTTATCAAAAGTCAAGTCAAGTCAAAGTGCAAAAACGTCAATAACATCAAGAAGATGGAAGGACTTCACACGCCAAACTGCTAATTAAAGCTGCAGCTCTGACTTTTGGCCACAAGGGGCAGCAGGACAAACTAAAAACACAACATGTAACACACTGACATCTTAAAAAGGAGCTGTGGCTAACATGTTAGCATGTTAGCACGTTGTCTATGCACATTCATCAGACACAGAGCAACACAATCTATTTAACATTTCAGTTATTTCTCGTGGGGTTCCTCAGGGTCCTACTCTCGGTCCTTTACATTTAAGTGTACATGCTCATACATTAATCCAGTTAATGTGTCTATAAAACATCAGACAAACACAAGCTCACCTAAACAACTAAAAGAGTCAGAGCCCTCCATAGACCAAATGATTCTTTGCGTGTTTTCTGCTCTGACACCTCAGCGTTTTGGACACAGAACTGCTTGATTAACACTGTTTTAATTGTCTGTAATTCTGAAATGTTTTTTAAAAACTTTTTGTTTTGAGTTTTGGCGATTTATCACAACAAGCCTCTGATGAAGCTGCTTAAAGGCACCAAAGCGACAGCTCACTGTTCTTATGTGGAACTCCAAAAGAACTGAATTCATCAGAGTTTCCCTGAACAACACCTTTGTGTGGTTTGCTGACTTTGCCCATGTCTGGAGCGCAGCATCTTATGCCAAGCACTCAGCCTCCCGCTAGAAAGACCTGACGGTGCCACAGAACAACAAGCACATGACAAACAGAAGCCAACAGCAAGTCCTAAGCTGTGTGGTTTCTCTCTGGCCGTCTTCAGCCGCCGTGACCTCAGTGTGGAAACAGCTTCTCCCATTAGGTGCTGTTAATTCTGGCGGGCAGCACAGCCGATCTCCACTTTCACTCCCTCATGTTGTGTTTTTCAGAGCAGCGCTCCAAAAAATCAGAGGCAGCAGCCAAACACTCACAGAAGGAACTGACATTAGCTTTTAATAAGATGCCCGGTGTGGCAGAGGACGTCTGGTTCAAGCTTTCCGACGGCTTCTCCAACTGGTTTGACAGGAAAAGCAAAAATGGATTATTGGAGGCAGGAGAAGGCGAGAGGTGATGGAAAGAGAGCCAGCGAGTTCCAGTTGGTGTAAAATCAGTCAGCACACATGGACCGTTCAAACACAACAGCAGCAGAGGGAGGGAGGCCCAGCCAGTCGTCATTTGATTGGTTGACAGTTTGACTGCTTGTCACTGAGAAAATAAACACACGAGAGCAGACACAACGCTGCCTCATGCAGATCATTCCGTTCAACATCAAGAACAGTTTGGGTTGTTTTCCTGCTGAACGACGTCTGAAACAAATGGCGTCGCTCAAGCAGTCGTCACAGAGAGAGAAGAGCTGCCATGACACTCTGTCCAGCCACCACAAACACGCCACTAACAAGGCACAGTTTATCAGCAGCCTCTCCTCAAAGACACACAGAGAGACGTTCAAACCACGGCCACTTTCACACCTCCACACAGCTGACCAATCACAGGGGGCAAGACTGTTAGACTCGACTCAAAGGCCAGAGGCCAGCCAGCTAAGCTAGCTAAGCTAACTTCGCTAGTTCACAGAGCTAACTAAGCTCAGAAAGCTAGCTAAGCCAATGTCCCCCGCCGCTGGTTCTCACCCGTCCTCCAGACACTCGTTCATGATGTTGCCTTCGTATGGCGTCTTCAGGTAGTTTCCCCAGGACAGCAGCACCGCCGTTGGGCTGACGGAGCCAATCACCAGGTGGAGTGGCTTCTCCAGGTTCACCTTCCCTGTGCACACAGGTGAGGACAGAGTGAGACATCATGTCTGCATCTGCGACAGGAGAGTGCAAACAGAAAGTGACGTCTGTACCTGTGCAGTGTTTCTTCACGTCGTTGACTGGGATTGGCTGGACGGCCACCAGGTACTTTGGCTCAGCATCTGAAACAAGAGGGGGAGTCAGAGCAGCAGGTCAGATCAAGTTTGGTTTCACCGCTTATCAAAAGAAACTCACATTGTTCTGCTCTTGTAGAAAATATTTGACTGTTTGTTTTTTGGTTTTAAATCTTTTACCTTTAGCTGGGATAAAAACAGGAGATGAACGGAAGCTTCAACACTTTAACACCGTTTGTTTTATGCATCAAACTAGCTTGATGATTTCTGACACAAACAGCCGAGGTGATGAAGAGCTGGAAGCAGATCCTGTCTTCATTCAGTCAGTTGTGTTTAATTGTAAATTTTTCTTGCAATCTGCTGCTGAAAGTCCTGCTGTTCCTCCAAACACTGAGCACACATGAGGAAAAGCAGCCAGGGCACGTGTTTCTGCTCATGTCCCAGCAGGAGCTCGTTTCTCACTTCATTTAAAGAAATTAACAAAGACGTTTCACCGAACACACGCAGAGAAACAATGAGACTCCACAGCTTCTCCGTGTCTTTGGTTGGAAACAACCGTCTCCCCATCCATACTGTTCGTTAATCAGAGCTTTGATGGCTTGTTCAACTGTCAAGTCAAGACAAACAAGTCCCGAGTTAAGGCCAAGTGTTAGACACGTGCGGCTGGTCCATCGTCACAGTGAGAGCGACACGAACTCACTGCAGAGACGCAGAAACACGTGAGGAATGCTGCGCTGCGCTCTGAGCCACCACCATGAAGAGGATGATGTCATGAGGATGAAAACAAGACGAACAGCTGTGAACGATTCACAGAGACGACGACATGTTGAAACGGTTTGCACAATAATCTGATTTTGATCAAATCAAAGCGTTTCTCATGTTTAACAAAGTATGAAGCTGCTCGAGCCAAAACACAAGAGGACACAGACGCCGGCGAAGAAACACAAGCTGCTCAAAGACCTCGACGTGCTGAAGAAGTTCCTGTCACATGACTGAAAGGTGCACATCAGCATTTAATGGACCTCGTGGTCTGATTGTGGTTAGTTTCTGTAAACTCATATTTAGCTTCTTGTTTATTTGCTCGTTGGAAAACACGTTTTATTTATTATACGACCATCAAATTCTTGCTTTTACATTTTTTGTTCAATCTTTGGTTTCTTTCAGGTGACTGAGTTTACAGGTTTACAGGTTCACCTGCCACCTGCACAAATCACATGAATCCACCTTCAGGAAGCTTCGTGATCTCGTCGATCTCCAAACCTTCTCCCTGAATAAACAAACTCCGGTTTCTTTGTGGATTCTGTCACTCCCACCCTTCAAAGCTTCTTGCAGTGGCAGGTTTGAACTTGCCCCGCCCCTGCTGACCTCATCAATCACCTGTAAGAGCAGACTGTGTGTTTGTCCGAGGTCGTCGTCTAATCTCCGCCTCGCTGCTTTTTCATCTCTGTTTTTGTCTTGTTGGAAAATTTATGGCTGCATTTACCCGACTGTCAGGAGGTTTAAACACAGCTGACAGAACTTTTCTTCAGAGCTGACTGAAGCTCTGCGTGTGCAGCTTCCACACCGAGCTCTTCTCCGTCAGCTCCTCTGGTGTTTGACCAGCAGACTTATGACTTTTTCTAGTTCACATAAAAAAACAACAGAAATGGTGAATTTTCGTGGATTCTCTGTTTGTGTCTCATGTGGCTGGAAAGCCAAGAACCAAAAACCACGAGCAGCTTTGGATTCACAGAGTCAACACTGCGGTGACGGATGTTCTGTCTGCTGATGGATGTTTCTCCATGGAGGCTTTTAACCAGGAAGGTAAACACCATGTGAAGTGTTTAAGAGCAGCCCGCACACTGGTTGATTGACAGGCGACCTCGGGGCAGAGAGAGACGCGACGAGAGACGAGCAACAAAAACTGGAGACAGAGATTAAATTCAAACTACTGTAAACTAAACTGTTTACGTCTGTTTGTCATTTCTCTACTGAGTGCAAAGTAAACACAACATGAGGACTGACATGTCCGATTTTCCCAGCTGTACTCAAACACAGCACGCCACAGGGTGCCAAAAAGTGAGAAACTATTTATTTGAACGAATAAAACCAGGAATTCAGATGTTTGACTGGTTGCTGATCTGTCCACCAAACTTCAGCCAAATCTGAGCGTGTTTCCTTTCAGCAGCTGTGTCTCTTCATCCAGACGACGGCAGCGAGCGCGAGCCACAACTTTGACATTTTCAAACAAATCAAACGTTCTGCACCGTCTGATAGTTATGAAGAACTTATCACTGAAGAGACTTTAAATCTATCGTCATACAGCAAACGTCTCTACGTCCATAAAGATTGTGACGGAGCAGGAAGTCTCCCTGCGCTCCGTCAATTCAAACAGTCAAAGACAGACAAAGTTGTCGTCAGCCGTCGCCCAAACTGTAAACACCGAACACAGCCGGCGTCTGCACGCTCATCAGGCGCTCACACTTAAACATGTTGCAATAATTCACCCCAAAACTCTGCAGGAGTGCAAACAAGTGCAGCCTCCAGGGAAAAGAGCGCTGAAGGACGACTTTCTGCTCGATTCTCTGATGACACGCTGCCTCAAACACATCCCTGCCATGATTTCACTGTTTGTCTTTTTGGTCGTGGTGGGATAAAAGTTGTTGGCCGAGCTTCAGAGGAAGGATCAGAGCCACCTGCTGCTGCCAGAGTCCTCCGCTGCTCAAAGCTTCTCACGTTCCGCTTTTTCCCAAAGTGATTCTGCAGAAACTCAGTTTCCCACGAGTGTGACGGGTCGGTGGTCACATACTCAAAGACATTTGAGCTTCAGTCCCACAACGAGAGAGAAGTCTTCACTCACTGCAACATTCTTCATCAGCTCCTGCAGAAACTGCAGCTGACGTCTGTCAGTCCGTCTGTCACCAGTTTCAGTCAGCGCTCGCTGTTACACTGAGTTTAAAATGATGAAACCGAGACAAAAAGTTCAAAAACGGAAATCATCAAAACTCTAAACTGCAGCCTCAGTTTTCTCCCAAAAACCTCACTTTAAGTCTCTTCATAAAGTTTCGTTGATTTTTAATACTTCACTAAAAAAATAGAGTCACTTTGCTGAGGAGTACAGAAGCCCAGAGAGGACACGCCAGGAGACTTGTACTTCTTTAAAAACGAATGCTGAAATTTAACAAGATTAAAACACATTTCAACAAACTGAGGTTCAAATTTTCATCATTGTAGGAGTGATGATTTCTGTGGCAACAAGTATATAGATTACAAATGTCCTCTTCAGGCCTCCGTAGCTCATCTTACCCATCTCTGTCTCGTATGGTTGTCCGTTCTCGGGCAGCTGGATGAACTGTTTGGAGAACATGCTGCTGCCGTAACCCAGGATGTAACCCTCGAGCTTCACATCCGGACTCGGGCGCACAAACTTCATCACGATGGTGTCGCCGGTGGCGTTGATCCGGACCTTCATGTTCTGACGCCGCACTGAAGAGGAGAGGAAGAAGAAAAGAAAATGGATGAGTGTTGAAGTAAATAAACTTGTGGAAATTCATTAACACCAGAATTAAAACAGATTCATTTTAATGATTGAACAAATAAATGAGGCAAATTTATGAGAAACTGAAGTAAACATTCAGTGCTGCCACATATTTCAGAGTTTTGACTTCAAAGCAAGTGAAATTAAAGTCAGATTTCTGAGAGATGATGTGGGGAGATTCTCAGATTGTTTTTCAGTCTGAGTGGATTCGACTGAAACTTTGTTTCCTTTTCTGAAAATCTGGAAATAATCGAATCGTCCACACGCTGTCGTCACTGCACTTTGTCCTTCTGCTGTTTCTGCCGCCAATGAGCGAAGAACAAATGAAGTGCTCCGTTAATGAAGTGGCTCCACTCACATTAGAACAAATTGGAGGTAATTGAAGTGAAACAGGATAATAAACAAGTGGACTCAGCTGGAGGGAAAACTCACTGAACGCGTTCTGTTCTGCTTTTGTCTCCGCCCGTCGTCTTTGGTTTGAGTCACTGGATCCTTGACGTGTTGTAACGTTTCACTTCCTGCTGCAGGAAGTCCAGCGACGCAGGGCTTTGTTTTGGAAGTCAGATAGAAACTGAAGCTCACTGGTCCGTTAGTGTCTGTTTTTCTTCTGATTGTTCTGTTCAAACTCGCCAAACATCAGCGAGACGAGGAGAAGGACGCTGAACAGAATGTGAGGACACTCAGCAGGAGGACGCCGAGCAGATGGAGGGAACCAAACTCTCACGTCCGTTCTCTAATGAACATGTTTGGCATCTGAACAGCAGACGGTCGACCTTTGCTTCTCCAAAGTTCAACCTCGATGTCACGCTTGACTTTTAAACTTTTAACAAGTACAGAATGTTTCAGCCGCTCACGCTGTCCTCAGGAACTATAAACCTTTTTATGTTCCAGCCTCCAGGCTGCGTTCAGACACACGGCACACAGAGCGGCTTCATCGTGTCGTCATCATCAGTACATAAAATCCCTCTGAGTGCTTCAGTTTGGCTGTTACACGCTGCAAGCAGCAGCTCAGCACACGAACACCTGAAAGGACCGAAGCTCATGAACTGTTACAGAAACCTTTTCTGTTTGTGAGCTGATGAACTCTGAGACGCCGCCGCACGGTGAACCAATCAGCTCTCATCCTGCACCACGGCCCCCCGCATGTTTCTGATCATCAGCCCGGTCCGTTTCAGGATTTCCCAGCAGCCACTGTGCGCGATCGTGGCACATCCGTCCTGAGCAGGTTTGTTCCTGCAGATCAGTGTGGGAACGTCTGCAGACAGCTCGACACTCGACACGCGTGAAATCCTGCAGCTCACGGCGCTCAGCTTCCAGCAGCAGCTGATCCTCAAAGACATCAGACCCCCTGAGAAAAACACCGAGTTTCACACAGAATCATCATCCGTCCGCCCGTCCGCCCGTCCACCCGTCCACCCGTCCGCCCGTCCTCGCTGGCCGGAAGACGTCTGAGCTGCAGAGGACGAAGGGCACGACTCATCCTCATCACTCAGAGTCCAAACAGTCTCCGATGAATCTAATGAATCACATTTGTTCTCCTTTGACTGACGTATTTCAAACACGTGAACATTCTGCAGTACCACTACTGCACAGTACTACAACAAAGTACTGCAACAGAACACACAGTACCCCCTCAAAACAAGTAGTACAAGTACAAGAAACACCACAAAAGTACCAACAGGAACCCAAATCAGTACAACAAAGTACATAAAGAACAACGAAGAGTACACCAAAGTACTACAAAAACACTGCTACTGAACTCCAAAAGTACCACAAAACATGTCAACTTAAAATATTCCCACAAGCAAAAGGTACAACAAAATATAACAAGCGTATAAAAACACAAAAACCCCATGAAGTGCCACTGTGTACTATAAAGCAGTGTAAGTGTACTTCACAGACAGACCACTGCACAAAAAAACTACAGACTGATGACAATACCTGAAAACACATTGAAGTAACACGAGAAACTACAACCAGCCAAAGTAGCAGGAATACTACAAAGAAGTAAATAAATAAATAAATAAAGTAACTTTGTGCACAACAAAAACATCAAAGTACACAGTGAGCCTCAAAACAAAGTACTACAAGAGTACCAGCTTAAGTGTGGTATCAGAAGTACTGCAAATGGATACACGTAGTATGAGTACCAGAAAGTACCACAAACTGATACAGGGAATCGAACCACAAACCCTCCCAGAGGCGGATCAGAGTTCAGAGAGCTGCGGGCCGCTGTGCCTCGTCATGTCCAACGGTAAAACACGGAGATGGAAACTGGAGCGAACTCCGTCATGTCCGTCACTTTAACGGGCTGCTGCTGGTTTCACTGGTTTCACTGGTTTCATTTATCGTTTGGAGAGAAAACACTGCAAAACACTCTGTTAACTCTGTATTTACCCGCCGGGATACTGGGAGAGAAAACAAGTGCAGAGGGGAGTCAGCGCCCCCTACAGGTCGACTGCCAACCCGCTCAAAACAGCAACGGAAAAGGAATCGACCGTGATGAGAGCGAGCTCGACGGGCGTTCAGAAGGAACACATGAGCACAGTTTAAACTCGTACACGAAGTCTGAACTCGTCAACGTGTGACGACGAGGCTCTGCTCGTCCTCACATCGCTCCAGTTATATGAATGAATGACAACGCTGACCACAACAACAACAACAACAACAACATCAACAAGGACGTGGAGTAAAAACTGCTGCAACCCACTTTAGAAGAAAGATCGACTTTGAGCTTCCTGCAGTTTTTATAGTCTCTGGCTGAACTTTGTTTGTTTGTTTGTTTGTTGTACTTGAGCTGAAGCTCCTGTTTTTCTGTCAGCACTTCAGTTGTGAAAAAGTGACGATTCAAACAGCTGCTTTTCCTGCTGCAAACTGGATAAACATCCTTTTATTTTAAAAAGCAGCTGAGGAACAAAGACGCCAAGAACAAACTCGGGATTTGGTTTGAATTTTCTCCTCAGAGCTTTGAAGTCTTTCACCACGTTCATGAAACTTTCACTCACTCAGTCGTTTTGTCATAAACTCACAAATGAAACTAAAACACACAAAAAACACTGAAGAGTGCAAAAAAAACAGCAAAAACTAAACAAGAACTCACCTGAACTGCTGGACTCAACGTCTGTCTGTCTCTCTGTCTCTCTCTCTGTCTCTCTCTCTGTCTCTGTCTCTGTCTCTCTCTCTCCCCCTCCCTCTCTCTCTCTGTCTCTGTCTCTGTCTCTCTCTCT
>JAQFJA010000017.1:391669-404657 GCA_029874485.1 Naso brachycentron
TTTGATGCTTGCAATTTTTTTTTTTTTTTTTATTTATTTTTTTTTAAATTTACTTATTCTTTGCATCTTCTAGCAAATGAAGACCATGTGAAAGCTTTGGTTGAAAGTTCTGGAAAAAGCTAGTAAGTCAGCCTTGAGCTGCTCGGTAAAAGTCAGTTTGTGGCAGTTTGCTGCTGATGTGACGGCCTCCCTCACCTTCTTGGTAAAAACCTCCTGGTTGTTCTGGATGCGTTTGTACCACACAGACTTGAGGATGGAGGCGAAAGGCGTGACGCCGATTCCTGCACCCACCAGCATCACCACCTCGTACCGAAACACGTCTTCACTGGCCGTACCAAACGGGCCGTCTATTGCCAGCCTGAGGACAGAGAGAGACAGACCTGTCATGATGATTTAACAGATATTACGGTCTGTGCGTGACCACCCTGCATTTATTGAACCGTTTGCAGAATAATGGAGTGCCAGTGGAGGACTATAGCAACTATAAAGCAAAGGAAAGGGAAAAAAAAGCCTGTTTCTTCACGTGCAGCAGCTTCCTTCTCTCAAGTGCAAACTTTGAAGCAAAATAAAAGTAGTTAAAGCATTTTTTCCTGCAGGAAGTCATAATGTTGAAAGGTCTCACTTAGGTATGCAAGTTGTGCAGACAAAATGTCTCCTGTGACTGAGATATGTGATCAGATATTATTTGATTGTTTTTATGACGTATCAGTGCATTAACATAATTTTACTCTTGCTGTTTTCTCGCAGAAACTTTCACTGAAAATAAAATGTATTTTTCCACAACAGGATCAACAGAACTCACAATATTTTTTAAAAAAATCATGTTTATGAAGCGTGTTTGAAGATCTGTTGTTTGTGCATTGTTCAGCAGGTGCAGTCAAAGTTAAACCCTGATGGTGATTTCATCATAGGCAGCTGCTCCACATAAAATCTTTTATTGTCTGATCTGAAGACAAAAGTAAAATACTCCAGCAGGGTGGCTGTTGCAAACCCATTTCATGTTGGGAAGGCAATAATATTTGTATTGTATTATTTCAACAATTTCTCTTCCTCTGCACTCACAATAAAGGTACACTGAACGTCTCTGGGCTGTAAATGTGACCCCCATTGTCAGCCTTTCAAAGAGGAGCCGGATCAGAGAAATGGAGGGAGCAATCAACTGTAATCATGAGCAATTTCAATCACACATTTCTTCTTTATTTAACCCGTTCCCCTGTTGTCATACTTGGGCAATTTCCAGGCCTCCTGAGGCTCATTTTTGTCTCCTCCGCAGGCCTCGTACAGCTCCTGAGTCCAGTCTCCGACAATGCGGATGTGGGCGCTGAAGTAGTCCTCCTCAGGGGCAGAGGTCAGAGTGAAGGGATGCCACTCCAGCCTGGAGACGGACGGACACTGGATGAAGACGTACTGACCCACCTCCATGTGGAAACCTTTCCTTTTCATCTGCAGCTCCAGAGTCTTGGAGGGATGCATCACCACCTGAGTGACAGGTATGGGGTCATTAGAGTTCAAATTAGGATTATTTAGGCTTAGGGTTCATTATTGATTTGTTTGTTAATCATAATTGTGTAGTATGTACAGCAAAATGTAACAAAATAATGAAAAGTACCCATCACAATATCAAAGAGTTCAAAGTGACATCTGCAAATCAGCCCATACCCAATTATTGTAATCATATAATAAATCCATATCAATATATAGCAGAGAGATTTAGCAAATCCTCCATTTGAAAAGCTTGAACTAGAGAATTTTAACTTTATGGTAAAATATTTCTGTTATATAAATAAACTGACTGTAGGTTTTATTAAAAAGTTGTTTTGTATGCAAGGACCTTTGTCTTCAAAGAAGGCCTGCATTTCATAGAAGTGTCGAACAAACAGAGGATAGAGAGGATAACCTCCCCACTCCAGATGATACGTGATAATAACAGAGGCACTGCGCATCTGATGTCCTCCATAACCAGACAATCGAAAAGTTTTTACTCTGTTGCCTGCCTCTGTTGCTAAGTGTTGAAAACATCCGACACACGTGTGCCGTGGTTCAAACGAGTAGCCACAGCAGTTTACATCTCTCTTATTTTAGCACTCACACACCTTCCTAGACAAATACAAGTCCGGTTGCCTACAATTCAATTTGCCCAGAGAGAACAATGACCTGGATGAATGAGAATATTCACAGACACACCTTGGTGATGACAACTTTCTGGTGGGATCGATAGATGCGGACGAGCCTCTCACACACATAGAGGATCATGGGACCCAGCACCCACTTCCACGTCTGTAGGAAAGGGAACATTTTGGAAAAATCTACAAAATCTTTACTCCAAATAAAATGAACAGCTTTGGATGTTACAAGCTAAAAAGTATTTAAGTTGTTCTAAACTTTTCAGAATGCTCTTTTCAAACAATAAAAGACAAAAGCAAACAGTGATTGAAATAGATTCATCAACGCTGGTTAACTCGATAACAAAAATGTGAGTTTCCATGAACAGCTGCAGTGTTTAACAGCTCACCCCTGGTGGATTCCCAGCAAACACGGGCACGGCGCAGGCAGAGCCGTTCATTCCCCACCTTTCAAACTGGTCTGCACAAACCACCGGATCGTTTGTCTTCAGGCTGTCAGGCGTCTGTCCACGAACTATCCGCCTGCAGCCAGGAACAACACACCAACGAGGAAGGAACTTTTAATAACGATCATTATTGGGATTAATTTAATTACAGAGACTAAAAATCTGAACGTTGCAGTGTTGTAGGATTTATTAATGCGGCGATGTAAGAGTACAAAGCAGAGCTGCAGAGGTCGTGACGTCTGAGAAAACAGTCTCACAGGCAGAGGAAGCTTCCCTTCCTCATGGACTGTGGTCTGTGTTTTTCTTACCCAGCACCGTGGAACACCAGTCCAATGAAGAAGATGACAAAGAGATGGTGGGTGTACCAGAACACCTCGAAGTATGACCTGCGAATGACCTCCATGGATGAGGTGATGATGAGGATGAGGGCCAGCGTGATGGCGACGCCCGTCAGCCCGGCGATGGTGGTGAACATGACGATGGTGGGATTCTGCATCAAAACACACTTTGAATTGTCAGTTTCAGAAGTTTCTGCCTTTTCATTTACTCTTTACATAAGAAATTTTCACTCCTTTCGCTCATTTTTTCCTCAAACGAGGCCACACAGCTGATTAGTCACAGCGTGGGTCGTGGTCACAGGGTTGTTTCTCCCCCTGCAGTTCATGTTTTTGGAGAACTCCTCTCATGTAGCAAATGTCTGTTGTCCTAGTTCCTCTCATTGTGGACACAAAGCAGGAGGTTCAGGAATTTCTGGCCTCAGATTCAGAATATTTTATTATTATCATTATTATTATTAAGAGTGTGGGTTCAAAATTGCAGAAAGTAAAACTGTTGCACTCAATTTAACATGGGACTTTATATGGGGGAGATGCCACTTAAAGCTGCACATTTTAAGTTTTGATGACACAAACAGACCGACTCTTTTCATTGTGTTTTATGGCTATTGAAGAAACGCACACTAGGAACTGTTTTTGCAAAGAGGAAGCTTTTAAAATGGCAAAATATCTGAGGACAAATATCTTTAAAGAGGAAGTTTCTCAGATGAAGTAACGTGATTTTTTTTTCTAATTGAAACCAAGTTTTGCAATAAAGCAGACAGGATTTTACAAATTTAAGCAACACAATAAGCATCAGACTACATGTATGACACTAACAGGAATCCAAATGAACTGCATGTTTTCTCTGCAAAACTGAAAGTGATATAAATATGATGCTGCATTCGGTAAACTCACCGTCTCATTCGTCCTGATGGGGTTCAGGAAGGCGGTGTTGTTCCTGTTGCCAATTTCAGACAGGACGAAAGGCAGAAAGCTGTCGTTGCGATTCAGCTGGGCGTCCATAAAATACTCAAAATTAAACAAGTGTGCAATGATGTGCACAGCTATGAGAAGAGAGAGACATAATATGACAAAGTGTCTTTACACAATCAAAAGTTATGTCATTTGGTACTGCAGGTCACATTGCTGCTGTGAAGCTGCAAACAGCTGCTTTAACCCTCCAGACTCATAGGACCCGACTATTCTTACATGTGCACGCTTCCACTGATCAACCTCAGTAAAATAAGAAGCAACGGTGACATTTGCTTTTATCAACATGCCAATGACTTACAACTTTCTGTGCTTCAAAAATCAATATCTGTCCCTCTAAGACGTCTCCCTGACATGAAATGTTTGACTTCTTTTAACTTCCTCCAAATCAGTGAAGGAAAATCAGACAAAATTCTTAAAACAAAAGATTTTATCGATCATTTCAAGGAGAGTAAATTTCATTAAAAGGGGTACCAGATAGTAAAAAATCATCTTTGATGTGCGTCTTACTTTGAGCAGTCATTTGAGAAGCAAACCTGTTTTGAAATCATATCATTTTTTTCTTCAGTGAGAAGAATACCTGTGTGGAAGGCAATCATGTAAGCCACCAGCTTGTGAAAGGTGATGTTTCGATCTAGTTGACGAGCTGCTGTGCGGCTGCAGTACTGAATGCAAACAAGACAAACAAATATTGCAATGTTAAAATTATAATTAATGAGAAAACAAAGAAAGCCAAAACTAATAAAAGCTAAACCAGCAGCAACAAAAATTCACTCCTTATGAGAGCAAAACATGCTACAGACTGGAGATAAGTAATTCCTTTGGCTGGGATGGTTAACTTTCATACTGGTCAGTGTTTTGGATGAAAGTTTAGGGGTTTTTTTGTTTTTGTTTTTTGATACCTGGATGGAGCCACGAAGGAAAGAGAGGAGGTTTCTGCAAACTGGCAGCAGAATGAGCATGCAGTTAAAGTTGAGGCAGGCAGCCGGAGCTCTGGCCCACGACAGAGCTTGCTGAGGGGATATAGAGGAGAGTTGGGTTACTTCAGATTGCAATCAGATTACTTTATAGCACTCAGTTTAAAATTCATATCCTTGGTAGTATAAAAAAACATTTTTTCACGCAGAAAAGGTTACACCAGTCGGTTAGTTTCTAGAAGTCTGGCTTTCATTATTGTTAACTATTTCTAAATAATATCTGCAAATATTGAAAATAATGAGTGTTTCTTAAAGGAGTCCCAGTCCAAAAGTTATAATAAGTTTTAATTAGTTACAGTACAATAAAAGTGATTCTAATTGTTGTGAAATACTCTATACAGAATTTTCAAATATTTGAGATGAATTATGGGTGTTACAGTTGTTTTTAGCCATGTAATGTGGTTTCACAAAGTGTTGCAACAGTGACACATTGAATTAAAACATTTATGAATAGATATATGTATATACCATCCCTGATTATGTGTAACACACATATAAAGTTGTATAATGTGTGCATACATTCAACTATATTTTTTACTTTTTTAAATTCTTTTCTAATTTAAATATTTGTATATATGTTGCACATATGTGTTGCATGACGGTGCAACAATTCTGCACTGTTACATGATATTAAATGAGCTGTGAAACTTTGATAAATGCTCAGAGAAAACATTTGCTTTTATCACAAAACACTAAATGTAACCTCAGCATTATGACTCACTTTTATCTTTATCCAAACATGCTGATATCATTTTTGACCTCAAAACCCAAATTACCACAAGCTCAGCCATCAACCTCTGCGTTGTTTTTCAGACATGTAATTGCACACAGTTGTCTTGTTACTTTTTGTTGTGCAGAAAAAGCAGCAGTATTGCAAACTGTTTCTCATCTCTCTGCATTTGTTTTATTTAAATATAGAAAAAAGTGCACAAACATATCATAAGAGTGTCTGTGTTTCACTTCTCTTTGCTTAGAGGCAGCGATGCAGCTGTTGGTATCGACTGATAATGAAGCCAGCTGTGACCACAGAGCAAACTTTAACCCTCATGTATGACCTACTTCCTGTCACTTCATAAAGGAGGTGCGATTAGTGCAGGTGTGGGCGTGTTTGGGCGGCTTGGAGACGCCAGAATTTATTGTCCAGTGTTCAATGAGGAGAATTTAATTCTGTGGAACTCAGTTACAGGAAGAACAGATAGAACTTTAATTTCCAGTTGAAGGATCAAACATGTCTAGTAAATATGTTTGTTTATTGCCTACAAAATGGGATGTGTTGATTGTGATTATGGCCATTTCATGATTTCAGTGTTTCACTTCAGGTATTTAGTCTTTTTAATGAAACAGTTCCTCAAGAATCAAGAAGCTGAATCAATTCAAACTGAAGCGTTTTACAGAAACAGGTCAGGAAATCAGAACCAACATCTAACCTTAACTATGAATGAGAAGCCAAATGGGAAAAACATTAAACATACAAGAGGCTGGAATCAAAGAAAATCAGGGTATTTTGTCTTAAAAGTAACTTAAGTAATTATTCAGTGATACAAATGATTGCAGATTAAATTCTATTGATCAATTTATCCATTTACTGATGCTCGACGTGATACAAATTCTTTATGCTGCATTCAGCTGTATGACATTCAGTTGAAAAAAACAAGGAGAGTGGGTGGGCTCCTTTGTGCGTTATAACAGTCCTTTGATGTTCATGTCGGGGACTTCTATGACATTTAGAGGAACTGAAAAATACTGTGTCCTGTTTTCTGAAATGACTCGTTTAACACTTTCCTGCAACTTTTATTTGTTGTATTATATTTTTAATTGTTTGATTATTTTGTGTTTTCCTCCTTCTGAAAAGTGAAAACTTTTGAAAAGTACACTCTGCAGACTGTGGCTCCAAAAATAGGAATTCATTTCAGACCAGTCTAAATACCGACTCGCTGCATGCAGCAGAAGTGATGCTGCCGCTCAGACTCACCCCAAGCAGGACCCGAGTGTAATACCACCTCTCAACCAGGAAAGCCATGTAGAAATGGACAAAGAGGAACGCATTGATCCCCAGCCACACCAGCTGCAACACACATCCACACACACACACACACATTATGTTCAATCAAGACATTTCCGTCCGGTAATTCAAAAGAATTCAGTGTTAAGTTTTAGTTCTGAAACATCAAACTTTTCATTAACAGAAATGTGTTCATATGACCAAAGAGGTCACCTCCTGAACCTGAAAAACAGTTTGCATTTAAAAATTTCAACCTAGATGTTTTCGACTTTTAAAGGGTGGATGCAAATATTTTCAAATTTGATGTTTCGCTCACACTACATGTCTGACCCTCACTGTATCAAGGCTGATTATGTAATGGTCCTATAAGTAAATCTGTTGGACTCCTGTAAATGATGACAGCTTTTCACGTTATGACCATTGGTTGGCACATCTATCTTTCATTCCTGCATCACATCTCTCTAAAGTTTTACCAAAACGTTTATGAATGGAGCTGGGGTCAGAGGGAGGAAGTTGTGCGGGATGACTTGCGTACAAAGAGAAGACTCCGTATCTATTGCTTGTGTCCTCTTTGTGGGAAGGTTTAGGCATCAAAACAACTTTGGACGACTTTCAGGAAACGTCTTTGCAGTTTGTCGAATGGTAATTTTAAGAACAGCATTCACTTTTCATGAGATGAGGGAAAGATTAAGATTTCAGTCCAGCGGCCTCTTGCAGTTTCACAGATGCTTCAAACTGTTGGGGGGGGTTTTTTTTTTTTTTTTTTTAATTTAAGAAGATGTTTTCACTTTCCTCCTGACTGTCTTCATTAAGAGTCTGAGTTTCCAATGAGCTCAGCTTATTCTTCTACCAGTTAATACAATGGATCTGACTGGTAGCAGTTAGCTTGTAATGGACAGAAAGAGGCAGACGAGAGAGGTCTTTTTTCGAACCTGTTCCAAGGATAACTTTCCCGACTTCACAGAGAGTAAAATACCTGAAATGCTTAAAACCATCTAACAATTTACAAGGAAAGCTAAAATTAAAGCAAAGCCTTTTTTTCTTCTGACATAGACTTTCTTTTTATCTCACAAATTTAACTTCAGGGTTCCCTGTATGAATTTAACCAAAGAGGAACTTAAAGGCAGCTGAAACTTTTGACCTCAAGTGTAAAACAGCCAAAATCACTTTTTATTCTTTCAAACTATGGAAATCTTATGTCAGTTAAAAGAAGTTTTAATGTCAAACTGTGTTATTGTACTGATTCAAACCAAATTTTGTGTAAACTGCATCCTCCAAAATATTTGTAATTAATCACAGTCAAGTACAAGTTCCTGCAGTTTTTTAAAATTTCTTTTAACAGATTTAACATAATGTAAATCAGATGCAGATAACTGAAAGAAACAAATGAGAGGAAAGAAGAGATGAGAAGAATTGAACTGTGGCATTTAAAGCAAAAATACTCACAATTACAAAGATGGAAAGTCCTTCGTTTGCAGCAAAGTTCCCCATGATGAAAAGTGCTTCTGAAAGGTGTGCGTCCACAAACTGAGCTTATGTGATAACAGAGAAGGAAGCAGGAAACAGTGAAGGAGGAGAATAAAGAGGGCAGTGGACTGATTACTCATTTTATAACCTTTCTTTGGGGTAAATAAGGAAGTGACCCCTTTACAGTTTTTCTGAAGGAAGGTCTCTCATCCACCAGCAGCTGGTTTCTCTTCAGCGAGTCCTGCTGTCATTAAAATGTGCAATCTGAAAGCTTATCAAGTTGACCTCACTCTTGCTGTTTGTCTCTGAAATATTTAATCAAAAGCATTCCAAACTAAAGCCAAAGACAGAAAAACAAGGAGCCTAGAAACACAATGAAAGACTTCAAGCTGTCATTTCCAAATGTTCAAAGATCTTCTTGTGAAGTTGATGGATGTTGTTTTCTGCAGCTTGCAACTTGTATCTTCTTACTTATCTTTTTACAATTAGTGCATCTTTTAGAACATACAGAGGAAAAAGACGACTTTTTCGGGTGTCCAAAGGCCAAAATATGTAGTTTGAATAAAATGAAACAGAAACAAAGAAGCTGGAAATTTTTTTCTTAACTTTTTCAACCTGATGAATAACAGTAATGATCAATCCATTACGCATTGCAGTGACTTTACGTTCTTGTCAGCCCAGTCACCAGAACAAAATGTTGTTATTGTGGGTTTCTGTGAACCAAAGATTTGTGCGTCTCATATCATTTTAGCATCTCTTCTATACATGTCAAAATGACATACTTCATACCAGGGATATATAAACTGACTTTCTCATCAGCAGGAGGATGGCGGTGGCATGATAGCGAGGTGAGACGGTTGCCAGGCAGACCTGTTCAAGGCCACTTTAAAGGCAGTTTTAAACAGCCAAAGTTGCATAACTTTAGCAACTGTCGCAACATTTTCCAGCCATTTTTGTAGCAGCAAAATAAGGTATTTCATGAGCAAAACATTATCTTTTGCTCACCAACCACAGCAAATGTCAACATAACTAGCCTGTGTTATGCAGAGGCAATATTTATTCTGGTGTTTGGGTTGTTTGTCCTGTAAATATTTGACATCATCCACTTCAATTGAAGCCTGTGTATAAATTAAAGCTTTCATTTCCTTTTTCAAAGTTATTTCCTGCACCAACTCAGAAGTCAAAGTTCTTTGTGTGACACTGATCTGTGAAAAGAAACAATCATCTCTGTGTTTATTACATCTATACATATCAATCTGCCAAATATTTATTTATTTATTAGGGATCAAAACAGGCAGTTTAACTGGACCGAATTACAATATGACTGTACCTTGATTTTAAACTGTGGAAACCGCTCATGGTCACACCCATCACTCTATCAAATGAGGAAATTCAGCACGTCAACCAATTTGCAGTAAGTGAAGTGGAAAGCTTAAATATTGCAGATTTACCTTGTTTAAATACAAGTGGAGAACTGAGTACTGTGGACCTTTTCATGCATAGCATTTTAATGATTAATTTGTACGTCAGTTGCTTAAAGAAGCTGTTGATTGACAGCATTGTCTCCATGGCAGCAAACAACTTCAAAAATGTGCTCAGATTCTAGTTCAAATCCTGATTGGTGCACAGAAACACATGACATCATGTGATCCTGCCAAACCAGTGGAAGCACAAATACAGAAATCTTTAATGTCAAATGATTAAAACTGCTCCTACTTTAGCAGATATATTGTGGTGGTGTGCAATGCAAACACTGGCAGTTAGAGTTAGACTGGGGAAATATCAGTTTGTAGTGTTTAATGTTGCAGTAAAGAAAGATTAAGTTTGTCTTCATAAATTAAATGAACTTAAGTCCAAAATGCAGCAGAGTCATTGATAAGACGACATCAAGCGTCACTAACAAATATGAAGTTGAAGGATCTGAATCATCTCTCAGCGGTGACGGCCTCCTGCCACAGCAGCCATTTCTGAGTGATCGATATGTTTGAATAGAGCTCAGGTGACGGTTGAAGAGGAACTTGATAATGACATTGTGAATTTTAGGCAGAGGAAGTGGCAAATTTCTAAACATGAAGTAAAACAGAAGATTAATTGCCACATGCTTCCTGTTTCAAGCTGAACTGCAGAAAGGGAAACACCTGAACTAACACCTAAATTTGGTGCACATCGGAAAAAATACAGCAGAAACAAGAAGCACCAACAATATACAGCAAGTGTGTCACATTCAGCAAAGAGTTTCTGGTGTCTAGACAGCTATTTGATCTGAGAAATGTGGGTACTTAACAGCTGGATCTTTTCTAGCTTTAAATGAAAACTGCAATTTTGTGGGGAATGTAGTCGATTCATTAAAAATCCTGATTTAAGACCAGAACATAGATGCCCTTTCCTTCTCTGTGCGTTCAGTAGGTCGCTGCATACACAGAAACCCTCAAGAGGTATTAAACAGGTTAAGAGATGTTGATTTAATGATTTCAGAAGGACTTCAGGGGCTTCTTAATGCTCAGGGGTTGTTGAAAAGTTTTTTCGAGGTTCTTATGAAAGTTTCTGAGGTCCTTGAGAGGGCCTAGGGTCCTGGAATATGTTCATTAATCCCTTTTTTTGTTCCAGGGGACCCGTCACAGGGTCAAGTAGTTCTTGAAAAGTTCCCAGAATTCCCTCAGAGGTTTAGTTGAGTTTACAGGATTATTCAGAGGGTTTCAATGATTTCTATTAGATCACTGCTGCAGGGGGTTTTAAGAGGGGCTCAACTGGCCATAGGCTCCTTAAGGGGATTCCAGGGCCCCTGAGCAACTTCTGGGCTTCTGTTACAATGGTCAAATGGCTCCTTAAGTTTTTCTGGCAATTTGAAGAGGGTCCTCTGGGGTCTCTGAGGTCCTACCCCACAGTGTGTTCAGAAAACTTCAGTAAATGGACTGTGAGGTCATTTTAAAAAGTTTCTGGACTCCTTCACAGAACCATGTGTCTCTGAACCAGCTCCCAGTTCAGGTCTGGGAGGCAGACACCCTCTCTATTTTTAAGAGTAGGCTTAAAACCTTCCTTTTTGATAAAGCTTATAGTTAAGGCTGGCACCGGCCGGCCCATAGTTGTGCTGTTATAGGCTTTAACTGCTGAGGGATTTCCCATGACACACTGAGCTCCTCAGGTTCTCTCTTCCTTCTCTTACGGCTGTCCCAGTAGCTGCATGTTACTAACTCCATACTTTCATGCCCCCCCCCCAAAGATAAATTTGATTGATTGATTGGTTGATTAAATTCTGGATCCCCTGATGGGCTCCAAGGGCTTTTTATTTTTCAGATTTTCTAGAGATTTTTGGGATGTTGTGAGGGAGGTTCACATCGGCCCCAAAGTGTTCTTTGATTTTGTTTTGGTGCTGTCAGAGGTTGTCAGAGGTTGGTTGATTTCTGAGGCTCTGGGTCACCAAAATGGTTGAAGGCTCATTAAAGTAATTTCATGGATCCTTGAAAGAGGCCTTTTAAAGGGGTTTGTGGTCTTTTAGCTTCTCCACCCTTTGAAATGGCTTCAGGGGACCTGAGGATGGCTTGAGGCCATGAAAGGGTTCATGGGTTAATTACAAGATCTTGTTTTTTGAGCTTTTCATCTGAAAAAAATCTTTTTATAATGTATACAACAACCATTACAAGATAATCTATGTAACAGTGAATAATCATGTTGGTTTACTCGTTGGCAGTTACACACTTAACAATTAAATTCATTTTAATCATCCCATATTTAATTCTCTTATTTGAAAATTCCTAAAATGAAACTATTTTGAAAAGTCCTGAACAAAAGACTGCAATGTCCATCCCTTTTAGTGCAACTTAGTCCAAAAATATTTTCTGGATTAAAGCACCAGCTTTACATAAGGTTGGAAGATGATGAAAAAGGGCAGCATGCAGAAATATCCAAAAATAGTCCATCCGGCTTGTAGGAGGCCGGCAGCCCTGTGTGCTGAAGCTTTTAGCACAATTACAAGAAGAAAAATGCAACTTTCACACCAGATTATCATCAATCAGATCACCACAGGGATTAAACGTCAGTGATTATATCACAACTACTGAGGTTAAGATGATGAGCATTCTACTACGTGCACCTGAAATCTTTTGCCAGGCTGCCTTTGAGCAAAACATTTATTCCTGTGTAGGAAATCTGTCTGCTGCTCAGTGATTTCTCTTTTAATACTCTCCACGGCTGCAGAATCGGGATAGATGTTTAAAACCTTTAAAAGCATAAACACATGCAGTCATGACGGACAACACAAAACAGCACGTTGTCCCATCCAAAGATGCTTTAAATGTCACAAAGCTTAGTGCCAACTGATGCTGCACGTCACTTCAAACTCAAAAGACAAAGACAAAGTTGGTGTGTTGCTGCCACCTAGCAGGAAAAAAAGAGTTGACAGATGACCAAGGTGGAGCGCAACTACGTTCTTATACTCAAGGAATGTACAATTTCGATGTACTTAAGTGATACTTGAGTCCTTCCATTCTTTGCTGTTTTATTGCCTCTAATTCTCCACGTCTCAGAGGCAAATATTGCACTTTTTACTCACTAGGTTCCAGATTAATAATTCAAACAAATACATTTAAAAAAGCTTACTTAATCATAAGAGAGGAATTTACAAGCTACCCAACAGCATGTATAGTTTTATATAATGTAATTAAATAAA
>JAQFJA010000017.1:404757-415265 GCA_029874485.1 Naso brachycentron
TTGCATCAGGATGAAAGCTGTGGCTCGGATCTCTACCAGGACCCAGATGCTGTCATAATTTAAATAATTTTATTAATCAGGAATGTGCAGCATAGAAGCACACAACCAAAGTTTGAAATCAGTTTTGTCATAAAAACTGCAGTTTAAGCTTTGAGGTGAGACTTGAATCATATTTCATTAAATAAAGACTGTGCAGCTCCCTCTGAACCAGAAAATGTTTCAGGTGTTTTTACGCTCCTGAAACTTTGGCCTCTCAGTGAAATCTTTCAACCTGAGATGATTACCCCATCAATAAGAAATACAAATGTCCATAAAATGAGACAAACATAAATGTCATGTCTTTAGAATAGAGATGGTGAAACTTGTGTCTTTGTTCACAGTAAGGGGCCCAAACATGAATGTCCCGACTACGTGACTGCCGGCCCCAACAGCTGCCACTTCGACAGCAGCCACACGTCCATATGGAAGATCTACTGTATGAACGTGACCGCTGTCACTGCCAGCAGGAACTACACCTCCCAGGAGCACTGCCTGGACGTGGTCGAGATAGGTAAGGACAGACAGAGGGCGCTCTACAGTCTGTGACTTAAAAGGAAATGGTCATGTTCGCCTTAAGGTGGATAAATAGACAGCAGATGTGTCAGTCAGTGGGTTAAAAATGCTGATTCAAAGTCATTTTAAGTTTGGAATAGTTAAGTTTAAGTAATAACCTTAGCATTAAACTCCTGATAAGACCCGATGAAAATGAAGAAGACTGAAAATGACAGTTTGTATTAATCGCAGTGTGGATTCAAACCACTGCCACAAGACTTGAGTGATTCCTCGGGAGGAAAAATGTAGTCTGTTCTATTTGAAATAGATAGTCAGAATTTCCAAGTCCACAGCTGGAAATTTCAAGTGTCACGCCACCTAAAAGTCGGATTTCTGTCTCTAACAGTCAGGAAAACTTCATTAAACCAAACTTAAGATTCCAAGATGGCTTCCTCACACATCAACAATGGTGAGCCCTGTAATAATATTCTGTCTATCAGCACCTCTGTCTTGTGTCATTACATCAGTCGCACACATACAACTGTCCAACTTCTATATTTGTATACACATAAGCGCAATCAAGAATTTCACTGTACAGAGAAACTTGTTTTTGAACTGTGCATTTGAAACTTAATGCTTATAGTGATAATGTATTGTTATTACCTGCTGTCGCTAACAAAGGCTAACCCTGCTAGAGCAAACACCACTTCTCCGAGCACCGTGAGATCTTTGCAACTTGTTTTACTGAACGCAGACATACAGTTCTTTCAGATACAGAGAAAGCAGCAAAGAATTTGAAAAGAAAATTTATTGTCCAGCTCATCTCCAAGTGGACTCAAATATGCTGCCATAAATTCTCCGCCTGCACTGTAACACCTCCCGTGGTAAATCTCTGCAGCTCTGATTTGATCAGTTCGTGTCATCCTTACGTTCTGCTGCGCCTACACATCTTTTCATTAATCAATGATGTAAAAAATGTTCAACACTCACTTGAGGCTTTTTCATAAAAAAATCATCCTGGGAAAGAAAATCAAAGTCAAAGAGTATCTGTCTTTCTGTTAGCAACAGAGAGATTTTATGTGCTAGTCTTGATGTGAGGATTTAAGCGCTGTGCCGTCCTCGCTCACTCAATGACAGAATCAGTTAAAGCTCTGTATAATATTCCTAAAATATCTCTGTCTGGACTTTATAATGACTTAAGATTATCATGTAATATCAAGTATCACTCTAAGATAATCAAATGCTCTGTTGTAACAACACGTCATAGCGTGTCCAACATTATTTTGGTATTATTTTATAATAATTAACGCTCTTTTGTAGCTTCTGATCAGTGAGTTTATGATATTTTTCTCATACAGTGTGATAGCAGTGTAATATTCCAGAGTCCCTCCACATATTAGCCACGTCAGGATCACCACACCCAGCCGCTGCGACTGACCTTGAACAAGGGTTCACTGCTGGGGTCATACATGGTTTTAATCCATAAACAGCACCAACACACCCACAGCACCAAGGAGAGAAAACACAAGTCTGACTCCATCCAAAATTGACTCTGCAGCAATATTAAAAACAACAGTTTGCCTACAGAATGAATGAAATCAGCTGTTTCTCCAGATAATCCTTTAAACTGAGATTAGCAGAAGAATTTGCAGCCACAAATCCAACACAGTTAACTTGTTCCTCCATTACTGACTCATGAAACACAGACGTATGCATGAATATAGTCCAAGATATTGACGCTCAGTTCACTTCAGACAAGGTGATACAAGTGAAAGTCCAGATGTTTCATACAAACAATCTTGTCCTCCTCCTTACCGCACCAGATTTCTGCTGCAGTTTATCCCTCAGAGTTCCGCTCAGCATCCCTCAGTACTTCACTGATACAAAGAAGGACCAGATCTCTGTCAGATAAATGGTACGAAGCAGCTTCTGACTTACTCATGTCAGATTAAGTTATTAAAAATTTCTTGTGTTTTTTTATTTTAATTTAATTTAATCAAAATGAAGCAAAACCAGCTCAGCAGTGCTACTTTAAGTTTTGCCAACACACAACAGTGCACAAACAGCACAATGATGACAGGATAAAGAGGACGACAGAAGTTTTTATATTAACCCTTAGATGTCTCGAATTGAAGAATATTTTTTTCCTTCCATTGTTCCCCCACAATAAATGGGTGATTTCAAATATGCGAGCCACTCACTTTTGCTGACAATCTATGAAGGTGTTCTCTTAAAAGCATCAAAACTTTCTAAAAGCATCCAACCAAAACTCTCCACAACTTTGTGTGCTATAATCCAAGTCCACTTTATTGTGCTGTAGGCTTAATATTTCCAAAGCACTTTTAATTTGGCTGGAAAACTACTGAATCCAACACATGCAATCCAATGTATGTGTCTCATGTTACGGTTATTCTATATGTAGGTGAACTTCGTCTAGAGTAAATATGGTTCCTCCAAAAAAAAATTTTTTTAGAAACTCCTCTCTCTCTGCACCAGCTATTTTCATTCACTTATCTTTGTGTTCATTTCTTTACAAATACCAAAGAGTTATCCCAAAACTGTAAGCAACAAAAATGTGTGGTACAGATAGAGAGAGAGAGGAGTTTCTGCAGTTTTTGGCGTAACCATATTTATTCGAACCGGAGTTTTAGAATAACCGTAACACATGACTCAAAACACTGGATCGGATGTGTTGGATTTAGGTGCTTTTTAGTCAGGATCAAAGTGTTTTGGATGTGATGAGCCTACGACATGATAAAGAAGACTCAGATTATAGCACACAAAGCTGTTGAGAGTTTTGGATGGACGTTTTTAGATGGTTTTGATGCTTTTAAGAGTGAACCTCCATAGACTGGCAGCAAAATGGAGAACCCCTTTTTTGAAAAAAATCTGTTTACAGTGGAGGGAGAAAAAAAAATTCTTCAGTTTAGGACAACTAAGGGTGAGTAATTGATACACAAAACAGAATTTCATGGTGAAATACCACTTTAAGACCGCTGAGGAGACGTTGCATCATTTTAAAGGAAACCATGCTCTTATTCTGGAGGAGCTGCTGTGTGAAAACAACATGCAGCCTCTGGCAGCACTTAATCTCATTTATCAGGGACTGAGTGTGTGTTATTATCCAGATACTTCAGAGATGCAGCAGAGTGGAGGTCATGTGAAACAGCACAGGCGTGTGTGTGATGTATTTGAGCTAATGGGTGTGAAACAGCCTCGTGCCTGGCTCCATGTGACGGACTGAGTTTTTGTTGGTCTCAGATGTCAGGGACGTCACTCTTATCACGGCCCTGCAGAGAACTCAACCCCCACCTGCAGACACAGAGCAGGGCGGCGGCCTCGCCATCATGCACACTGCTGTGATGGAAAGGTCACAAGCTCAGTGTCAGAAACAGTTTACACTGATGCAACGGCACAAATATCAAATAACTGCAATAAAGACTAAAATTGACAACAGTTTTCTCTTATCAGTCAGTTTAAGTCTGTGAAATGTTTTTTTAAAGGTCAAAGTGATGTATTGTTTGTCCAATCAAAAACCAAAGGTATTTAAACTGAAGAGTGTAAAACAACCAAAAACAAATAATCACAATAACAACAAGCAGACACAGACGAACTGACAACTAAAAGTGGGGAAAAAAACAGATTTCTATACTCAAAGGAGTGAAGACAAGTGAGGTACACAGGTGAAACTCATGAGCAATCACAAAAAAATTATGCAAGCAGACAGGAAGAAAACAAAATACAACACAAGAGAAACTACAAAATAAAACTCAAGTCAAATTTCTGGGGGAAAAAAAACAAAAAAACCCAAACTGTGTGTAGATGGTCAAATTTTTTCTTGATAAATGTAAAAAATAAAACCCAAATGTGTTAGTCACTGATTAATTTTCTAATGGCAGACTAATTGACTGCTAATTGTGGCTGTGTTCAAAGTTCAGCTTATTGTCAGTATACAGCTCATGGTTGCACAGTGAAATGAAATGAAAAATGTATAGAAAATAATTATAGATGAATCCAGGAGGTTCTGATAGTTCAATAATTAAAGTTTTCCTGCTGCGTGAGTAATGTAGGATGTTATCTCATTAAAAAACTCTGTTTTGTTGGAAAGAGTTTTGACAAACTTCATGTATGAAATAATTAAAATGATGATGATAACTGTGTGCTGCGAGTATGTGACCAGGTGAGGCCTGCGAAACATGAAAGTGTCTCCCATGTAAATGTTTGACAGTGTGTTCATGCGTGTGGTTGTGTCGTCCACAGTTCAGACTGAAGCTCCCGTCAACCTGACCTACGAGCTGACGGATGTCGGCGGGGACGAGGTGGGACACAACATTCTGCTGTCCTGGACGTACCCGGTGCCGTCGGACCTACAGTACGGCTGGATCACGCTGGTGTACGAGCTGCAGTACAGACGCGTGACTGAGCCCGACAACTGGAAGGTACAGACGGCAGGGACATCAGCATCTGTTTGCTGCTGCAGCTTCACGTTATACCAGATTATATTAAAGTATCAGAAATGTACAACAGAGTCAATTTAAAGTACAGATTCAAAGGTATGTGTTCATTTCTAGATGTTAGGCTTGGGCGGCGCTATTTTTAAAAATATGATAATACGATATTGTCCTGCTCAAATAGGCCTACTTGATAAATAAAATTATCATGGGGGGGCGGGTCGTTCTGTTCATCACTACCTGCATGTGACAAAGACGACGTATGGCCTCATTTCAATCCGTTGGTTCACCATTTTCTCCAGCTTGAAACCTGAAATATTGCCAAAGTGAGGAGCTGCCGTTCCTCTTCCAAACTAAATCCTCCATGTCTCTATATTAAAGCGCTGCATGCATGCCTATGTCATGCCAATTGACCTGTGATAACCTTGGTGTTGCCCCCGTCACCAGTGCAGCTCTGTGTGCATTTTCTTTTCAAAATAAAAGCCCGAAGATGCCATAACAGCTGTTCAATATTAGCCTACCACATGCCTGACGACATGATGCAAGGTGTTGATAAAGCTTAATGTACATATCGAGCTGCACAGCAGCTCCGTGTGATATAACTGAGTTGTCATGTTTGCTGTCTGCAGGTAAAACATCCTCTGCGGGAGCCTCACGTTGAGCTGCTCGGCCTTCCTGTTGACGACTTCGTGGTCCGAGTTCGCTGCCGGTCGCAAAACTACGGTCTGTGGAGCAAATGGAGCTCCACACTGTTGATGAGCGTTCCCCCAAGGCCAGCTACAGGTAAGCAGATGGGGGGTCTCCATGACGATGGTGATGGCATGGCTCTAAATGTTAACTGGTTTTGATCATTTGATTTATTGCATATTTGCAGGGTTGGCATTCTTTAAATTTAGCTGAAATTCTGGACAAACTCATCAGAATAAAAATGCTCCTTCTTACTGTGAATATTTTAGAAGTGAGGAACGTTTATTTGAGGTCATAATGCAGCTTTAACCTGAATCCGCCTCCCTTTTTTTAACTCAGCCGTCTGATTAGAAAATGTCATTACCTGTTCTGATTAAATGTGTCGCCTTAAAGCTCTAATAGGATCTCTGTACTTGAACCTGTGCAGGTAAACTGATGGTGCGGATTTTGCTGTCAGGAGTCGGCGTCGTGGCTCTGCTCGTTATCGCCTTTGGTGTTATTCCACAGAGCAGAAGGTAAAAAAAATACAACATTGTTTACAAACAACATTTTTACATCAATGCAGGAGTCACAATGATCCAATGACATCACATATATGTCTTGGCTCCTCAGAATAAAAGACTTCTTCCTGCCACCCATTCCAAAGCCACGGATCACCGGCATCGACCCGCTGCTGCTGAAGGTAACACACACACACACACACACACACACACACACACACACACACACACACACAGTGTCAGGGTCATTTCATAACTATTTCTTTTGACAATATATTCTGTCTCTTTACATCCCTTCTCCTTTAATTCTTCCTTTTCTCTCCCTTTCCTTACTTCCTTCCTCTTCTCATTTCCTTTTCTTTTCCATTTTTAACTCTTTACCTTTGGAAACCTTTCCCTTTCTTTTTCTCTGTCCTCTTTCCTTCTACCTTTCTTTTTTCCCCACATTTCACGGTTGTCTTTCTGTTCATGAAATTAATTTTTTTCTTGTTGTAATTTTTCCTTTTTTTTTCTTTTCTTTGATCTTTTTGTTTATGCTCTGTCTGTCTGTGTGCCCATCTCTCTGCCCTCCCTCTGATCACCTCTATCTTATCTTTTCCCCGTTTCTTTTCTTCCATACATTCCACCTCTCACTCTCACCGTCAGAAGGGAAACTTGGATGAAATCAACCGTCACTTCAGTAACTTCCACAGCTACAGACCTCCGACTTACACTGAGGAGGTTTGGGACCAAGTCAATGCTGACAACATCTATTTCACCGTGCCGAAGGACTGCAGCGTCTCAACCAATTTCAAGGACAGGAAGAAGGGTGCCTTGATGGTCCCATGTGACGTGATGCCGGTGGCTGCCCATCATCAGTTCACAACTCAGACACCGATGTCATATGTGCAGAGCCTGTCACCCTACTGCTCCTCGCCTCCGGAAGCCTTCGCCCCATCGCTTGACGTCCCTTCTCCTTGGTTGAGACCAGAGATCGTGTCTCTGCCGGGGACAGAGTACAGCATGATGGGACGCCCCGGCCTTGACACCACTGCTGTCGCCACCAACCTCTCGCCACAGGATTTCTATACCTGCGTCCAGCTCATGAATGACAGCGGTGAGGTGCATCTGGTGCCATGTCTGCCGCCGGCGTACTGCAGGGACTTCCCTCCTTTCTCAAAGGTCGATTCAGATGCAGAGGAGAAGAAGAAGCAGCTGGCTGACTACCAGGCCAGGAAAAATGGGATGAAATGGCCACAAGATGGTGGCGAGGCGGCAGACCCTCTGCTGCCCGTTGCTGCTGATAACCAGGGCTGAACAGTTTCACAAAAACACAAATACTGTGAAAACTGTTGAATGTGTTGACAGACTGTTGCCACGTTTAAAGCGAGAACCTGCTGTAACCTGCTGGTTTATGACAAACTCTCCTTCTGTCCCACTTCCTCGAGAAGAAGAGCACTTCACTGACTTCTAGACAGGAAGTGACCTCACAGGACATCATTAAAGGTCAAAACCTCAGAGAGAAAACAAGTCAACAGAAAAGACAAAAAAGAACAACAATGTAGAGTGATACAATGTACAGCGTTGTGTTCAAGTGACCAACACATTTTTGTTTGTAAATGTCTCCTGACCTCGACTTTTCTCTGCTCTCCTGCCTAGAACCTGCTGAACTTTCAGGGACCAAACCAGATGTTGTTAAAGCTGCAGTTCACAAGCTTTGATGTAAAATACTACATATGCTGGAGATCACATTGTGTAAATCAAAGCTGAAAAGAAAAACTAAATTGCTGCAAACAAATTTGCACACACATTTCGTCTAATAGAAGCTGATGAGTTTAACAGTGTCACTTACATGACTGATGTGTAATGAAATCTATGAAACCTCACGAGATACTCAGTTGCTTCATGCAGCTTTGCAAACAAGAAAACAGAAAAAAACACTGAGATCAATTCACATTCCTTCATGCTGCTTCTCTCTGCAAAGCTTCACATTCACTCTCTCTCAGGAAAAAGATGCCATTCAATGTCGGTCACTTGTATGAACTCCTGCTTTCTCTTTCTTGTTGCTCTATTTGTGAGTTAACATGCATTAATGTTCCAGATATTAGCCTTACCTGGTTGTAGCTGAGATGCAGCTTTTGCACATTCTTTAATGTTCCTGCTGTGTTTCACTGCTCAGACCGCAGAAACATAAAAGCAGATGCCTGTTAGTATCCCCGTCACCCTGCTAGCTTTCTCGTGTAGTGCGAGTATATGGGCTCATTCCATTATTATACATGCAATGGTGCTTACATGTGCCAACTCATTAAGGAAATATTTGATTATCCTGCACATGAGTGGAATATTAATCTGCATGTAAGGCACTGTGTCTCACTCTGGATCCGTCTCATTATCTTTTCTGTCTCTCGACCATCAGTGTTTAAGATATTTACATGCTGTGAGAAAACCTTCTTCACATATTCAATCCACAAGACAATACGATGATCGTAAGCAGATTTATTCTGAAAACTTGTTCACACAGGTCAGGAAACAATCAAGTAACCGTCACACCCTCAGGAAGATGTCAGCTGTGAATTTAAGCTCCGATGTCAGAATATGTGTGGATTTCTGTTCATCACACTTTTAACAAACTCTTCCTGCACTCTCATATTTTTCATGTGTCCGTCCAGATGTTGCTTTCTGAACTCTCCAAACTGTTTTAAAAATGTGTGATGTATTTTAAAAGAATTATTTTGGTCCTGTTTAAACAAATTTAACATTATTACAAAATATTTTTTTTCTATGTAAGAGATGCTGATTGACCTCAGATAGTGATTTATTAAGTAAAGTATTTTTGGATTACAGAGTAAAAAGAAGAAAGTACAGTATGTTATTAAGTTTTAGATACAGGAGGACCTCTTCCCGTCCTGTGATGGATCTCTGATGCATTGATGAAGAGGAGTTGGCTGGATAAGAGGGATTTTTAAGGTTAATCCAAACCAACGTTAATGTGATGCCTCGTGTGTACCGACCTCGCCATCTGCTGTTAATGTTACTGTGTTTTTATGCAGCCTGTCACACACATTCGTCTAGCTTCTGCCACTTCTCTGGGTAATGACGTGGCATCTCGTCTTGTGGCTGCATCCTCCAGCTCCTCCTGGATGATCTCAGGCCAGCGGGGATACACGAACCCTGCAGTGTGTTTTGAGGAGTCCTGATGAGGTGCAGTGGTCGTATTTTAGCTCTCCATCACACCAGCGGGTGCGATGACAAAGCAGCAGATTTGAACCACCAGCTGGGTTCATGTGTTTCACAGCAGCAGTTATGCATCACAGTCATTGTGGTCTCTTGAGAAATAAGCACAGTGTTGATGTTCCTTCAGTATTTTTACTCCCTCATGTTCTACTGTTGTGGTTTGATGTTGTGGAGCTGAACCATGTGACCTGTTTCTCAAGTTGCTCAGAGGTGGATTTTGTTGCCAGGGATCAATCAAAAGCAATATTGATCCAGACGGACTTGAAAGGACTGGAGCAGAAACCCTAAGACATTTGTCACATCCTCCTCCGATGGTGGAAACTCAGACAGTCGTGTCGTCACTGTATTCGTTTCATTGATGTCACAGTTTAGATGTCGTCCTGTTTTCTCTCTTCGTGCCTGTACGTGCCTTTTTTTACAGAGCAGTATTTGTTTGACCATGTGCCACTCCTGCTTTCATGTGAGGAAGAGTAAAGAGTTTAAAACCAGCTCAGTGTTTGCTCATTTTTCACCTTTTGTTTCAGCAAAACCGCAAAGCGGGGTTTAATTTTAACAGGGAACTTTGGGACTTTGTTCGAACAAAAGCAGTTGAACATTTATCATTCATCATTTGAGCCTGGATGCAGCAACAGCAGCTGCACAGAGGGGAGAAGTGCTGCTTAAAATAATACCAAGAGGCAATAAAAGTACAGGAACTCCTTTAGATGTTTGCTGCTTAAAAGGAGAATAATTATATCTATTTCACCACCATTTGGAAAATATAGTGCGTTAACTTTAAGATATGAGAACAGCTGTGAAAAATAGTTGTTAATCTGTCTCCTCAAAGCTCTTTTATCCTAAATAAAGTCCACTTTTGTTGCTTTCTCTATGCATTTGTTTCTAGAGAAACACAAAAGTGACTTAAGTGTTTTTCAGTAAGTAAAGAAAAATTAAAAGTGTTACATTTCAAGGTTGCTTGTGTGCAGAGTAAAATGATCAATGTGAGTTTGGAAATGTGTTTGAGTGATTCACATTGGTTCAAATGCTTTTTTGATCTGCTGAAATTATTCAGCAATAAGAATGAGAAGTAATTACGTACTTTTGATGTATTTAAAACTGTCTATGGACTTACTGAAAAACCTTTGCT
>JAQFJA010000017.1:484241-496514 GCA_029874485.1 Naso brachycentron
TAATGTGCAGCACGTTGTGCTGTTTATTATTTAGATTGCACATTGAATTGCACCAGTAAAGGCCAATTTAAGCTTCGTCACCCGACAAAAATGATGTAATTTCAACATAAAAATGTGTCGCTGACACTTTTCATTTCATGTCATGTATCTGGAGAGTTTCATTATGTCTTGGACACCGTCATATTTTCCCATGTAATGTGGTTTGGGTAATGTTACTGTTGCTATGGAGATACTTTTGACTGGACTTTCTTGGTGATATTTTATCATTCGTGTCACATATTGTTATGAAGAGACGACTGAAACCTTTCACCAAAGCATAAATATAAAAAGTTGCACCACTCATTCATTCCACTTACACGTGGTGTTAAAATGTGATCTGTATCAGATAAGTCAAAACACATGTTGATGCAAAGTGTAAACACGCTAAGATCAGATTGTGATCGGATCTGCCCGACCACATCTGAAGGTAGTCTGGCTTGCATTGTGTTTGGATCTTTTGTGGGTGTAAATACAGTCTGTTCAACATGCAGAAATCCACACACGTCATCATCCTGCTTTGAGCTGTGGCTGCTACATCATCGTTCTGAGCTGCACTGAACAGCGTGAAAAAGTCCACCACAAGTAACTGCTGCGACATGTACAGTAACTGCAAATGAAATTGATGCTTACAGTGTCAGTCATTTATTGTTTGCTTGGGACAGAAAAACGTTGCAAATGACCCACTCATTGACGGAGAAAAAGAACAAGTAGGCCGTACTGTAGTAACACCTGCCATGTTGACAGCCTACAGCTGATTTTCCAGTTTACCAGTCTTGTGCAGCTTTTGCTGGAGGACAGAGATCTGATTTTAATGTGGATACTGAGAACACATAACAAATACCAGGTGTAAATGCAAAAGCAAGATCGCTTATTATCTGCATAACTTATCTGGATACAAATCATGTTTAAATTCCAGGTGCAAATGGGATGTTTCATTCCTGCAACACTTACAAACACTTGACTCGTAATTCTGGTGCCGACTAGTGAGGGAGTGGGCGTTAAAACATTTAACCGACTATTCGCCTGCATCCCTAATTCTGCAGGAGTGCACAGTCCTGGAGGACGGTAGAATCTGATTTTAGCCTCTAACAAAACTTTGAATCTGCTCTTGAGATGAAACTCTGCGAAAAGAAGAAGAGAATGTGTGTGATTGGGAAGATAAACTGGTACTGCAGCATCATGGAAAGAAACGGGACCACTTATGAGTTTGCTATGATCTTAAAAACGGTCTGACACTGATATGATTTTTCTTCAACGTTGGTGACTTTGAGACTGCTGCTGCACTTTGTGTTAGAGCCAAGAGTTGTTTTTGTTATTTGTTGCTGCCACATTAATCAATACTGTGTTTTCATGCTCACTTTTATTTAACTTGTCTGTTACTTTGACCTGAAGCCACAAACCTTCTGAAACACTAAATGTTTTTAATGTAGCAGTTAGTTTGAGTTTCTGTCTTGTGTCAAAAGGGTTGAAAAAGCCTTGAAATGTGTTTGATGTGAGCAAACTCTCAGATTCATTGGAGATTGTTCGGTGTAATTTATAGCTCATGGATATGTGATGCTGGATTATTAGCAGTGAGGCTGCAGACCTCATGGAGCAGATCTGGTGTCAGCCAGATGTGATCTGTCTGCAGTTAATCCAGTTTCTCCATCAGTGTAAAAACTTACTGGTTTGTCTGCCAGTTTTGTATTCTCTGCATCCCTGTTACCTCACAAAAAAAAAGATGAAAAAGAATCGGACAGAGTGAGACTTACAGATGTTTGTTCTGGGAAAAAGACTGGTGCGTCATAACTGCTGGTACTTAAAACTGATATTTGGAATCAGCATCTGGAGAAATCAGATGAGTCTGAATTGACGTTTCTTAAATGTGAAATCTTTATGACGTCTTTGGAAAAAAGGAGCAGATTTGTTCCTAAAAATGTCTCAATTTTGATGCAGGCTGCCATCATCAGGAGGAAGGTGCACATCCAAACGTTTTGCAGCAGCATGGTATCAGTAAGCTGGGAGTGAGATTAGCGGAGAGCAGGTACACTTTTCATTTTGTTCTGGTTGTTTTTGGTCTCCACATGTCAGCGAACGTGTCTCTCCGACCGTCGCCTGGAAAAATTTCAGCCTGTTTCTCTCACGTTCGCCGAATTAGCTGAGGCAGCACAAAATGCCACCTTGAGTAAGAGGTTTTGAAAAAGAAGAAAGTAGTTTTAAAGACGCCGGTTTCACATTTGTGGCTACATTAACATCTGATTGGTTCTATAAGCTCCTGTTACATAAACTGACAATAACCTTTTTTACCTCCATGACGCTGAACACTGAATATATACGCAAAATATTCCTTCATCAAAAACATTCACAGTCAGACAGGCAGCTGCAGGCGGATCAGAAATGAAGGGAAAAAACTATGAAGGACAAAAGTGTCATAATGTTGCTAATATTTTCACACAGCTCTAGAAAACAATCCAGAGATTAAAAAAAATATAAAGAGTGCACAAAGTAATTCTGTATAACATAAATAAAGTTGTTTTTGCGTCCTGACGTGTTTTTCTCTCCGCGGTCATTTCCTGTGTTGTGGTTCTTCAGTTAGTTGAAGTTTAGCTCATGAAAACTGGAAACTTTGAGGAAATTCAGCCTCTGAAAACCCATTAGAATCACTCCATGTTGATGAAGCAAGTGATCAACTTCTCATTTTTAAATGCCAACAGAATGTATTGAAAAAATAACTGTATATTTCTGATTTATTGTGAGCATTTTTAATTTAATTTTGTCTTAGACACACTAATGTTGAGCTCTTGTTGTTTTTTTATTTTCAAACGTAAATATTTATCAGATGCATTATTTGTGCAGAAAACACATATTTGCACTTTATTGTTTTGATTTGTAAATGAAATGACTGAAAAAATAAAACTTTCAATTTACCTTCAGCTGGTGAAGAAACACTGTTGACTTTAGTTCTTTTTTTTGATCTTCATTGATCATCACACAGGACTGACAGGAAACACTTTGTTACATTAATCAAGTAACAGTAATTGATATGCCCTGTCATGTTTGTTCTAAAGTGAATATGCCTAGACACACATTTATAGCAGTAAAACAGTCAGAAATGACAAGAAATAGAAAGTCATATTTTTAAAGTTGTAATGGGCTGATTGTGGAAAATTTAAATGTGCAAATGAAATCAGTGATAATTGTCTCCTCACTTAGATTCATGTCACTGAAAATTAATGATCAAAACAATGATAGCCTGGGTAATTTCAGGAAGAATCAGGTATTAATTTTTATTTTTTACCATCAACAAACTCTTACTTCCTGTTTGCTTCAGCTATTAGTTCACACCAAAGACAGACAGAAGACTTTTAGTTTGTAAATAAATTCAGTGCTGATTTAGTGTGAACATGCAGAAAAATACAGAATACCAAAGATAAATCCTGCTCTTCTGCAGAAAGTGTGAGTATTTCAAGTCTCCACTAGATGGAGCTGTTTCACAGGATTAGTTCAGATTAACAGAACAACAAACAAGATCATTTTATTTCTGAAAAACACGAACAGGTCTTAAGGAGAAACAAGCTTTTTTTTGTTTGGTTGTTTTTTTTACTTTAGTTGAACTGGTTGTAATTACTGTCAAAAAGAAAAATCTCAACTATTGCCAAAGTTTTATGCTGCAGCCACATTCCCAACTACACACACATACATAAAAACAAAAAATCTCTACAAAATTTATGATGCAACAACTTTCTCACTGCTGCTGAAATAAGTGCACTGCCATATTAAAAACATTTCAGACTCTTCAGACACCTCCTCCTCCTCCTCCTCCTCCTCCTCCTCCTCCTCCTCATGCTTTGGTCTCCTCCTCCTCCTCCTGCTTGCTGGCTTTCTCCATGTTAGAATAAAACTCAAGAGCCTGATGCACCGGTTTTAGGATGTGTTGCTGCACGACAACATGACATCAGAACATTGAGCTTCCAGAAAAAAACAAAAAACACTGACCTCGCTTCAATCTACAACAGTTGGATTAAGAGGAGGACAAAGAGGAGGTGTAACGATTTACCTCCAGACAGGGGAACAGCTTGGTGAGCTCGGTGAAGAGCGGCAGGAGGACAAACCGGATGAAGTTGGTCTGAGACGATGGTTTGGACACTTTGTCTCGGTCCATGAACGGAGTCACTGGAAGACCTTTGAGTTTCTCTGTGTCGCTCTGCAGAAACGGACAGCAAAGGCTGTCGAGGTTTGATTCCCAGTCATACACACGATACACAGTTTGTGTTTATAGAACTGCAAAATTTACAGCCTATAACAAAACCCAAATTTGAAACTTATATAAGTAACAATACAAATATTCCCTAATTTTTTGGTGTCTAAATTATTTTTGTTTTAACTTCCTTATGTTTACTCTCCATCACTTCCTGCAGCAGGCTGGCTGTTTCCTGTCACTTCCTGTGTATTGATCAGTAAAGTGAGAGTGAAAACCTGGTTGAAGAACTCCTGCAGCAGACAGTCCAGCCAGGGCTCGGCCACGGCCATCGGTCTCGCCTCGTTGGAGATGTCGCTCACCTTCACCAAGATCTTCATCAGCTGGAAACAGACACACAATAAGAATCACAGGTTGCTGAACTGTCTCACTCAGTTTTTTCCCCCATCAGACTCTGCAGGAGGCGTCAGTGTGTGTTTCTCACCACTTCCTTGTGGTCCTGGTTGGTGAAGTCGAACACTGGCTGCATGATTTTGAACTTATTGAGTATTTCGTTGTGTCTTGCCATGTCCGTGGCCAGAATGCATCTGAAAAGAGGTTTTTTTTTTTTTTTTTAAATATTTAAACTGAACCACAGACACAACATTAACATGCAGGAAGTGAACAAAGATGTGAGTGGAAGTTTTACTTGATCATTCCTCCTCGGATGTGTTTGTACTGCTCACAGCTCAGGTTTTTTAGGATGTTGCACTCGGGCTGCAGAGAGAAATTCACTTTATAACATCTGGATGTTTTTCCAACGAGACAGTGTTTAAAATGAGAGTGTAATTCGGTGTTTCTTTTTATGTAACCACATGAAAATCTGCAGACTAAAATGTGTTTGGAATTATAAAATTTTATTTGAAATGGACATCACAGTCACACTGGAAGCACCAGATGCATTTTTTGAGTGCTGCAGCACACGAACGAATTGTCTACACTTGTCCACAGATTCATAACAGAATTGACTTAAACAAGTAATGCAAGGCAGAGGCTGCAAGCCATGTAACTGTAAGCTGCGCTGTGATGTTGTTCTAAATGAGATTTTAAGCTATTTTCCAGGACTCATCTTAGCATCTTGTGTGTTTCATTTCACTGCTCGCACAGAACACTGACTGCAGTTCACCTGACCGCCACTGGTGTCGCTAATAACAAGGTTTTGTTTTCTTCATGAAAGTTACACAAATGCATCATGGTAGTTGTACCCTGGACAGGATGCCGAAGGCCACGGCACAGTGATGGTTCTCCAGGGGAGAAATGTCGTTGTAACGAAGAGCTAAGTCAGTCTGAGCGTTGATCTGTGTGACATTTCAAAAGAACATACAGATTAACAGTAAACAAAGACAAACAGATTAAAAACAGATTAAAATGGCAGTTTGTGACCTGGTAGATGTTGTTGTAGCCGGGGTGGTCGAGGTCGTGGCACAGAGCCGAGGTCAACATGATCAACAGGTCGGTTCTCGATAATTTGCTCCTAAGGTCAGTCAACCAGATTAACCCATAAATCTGCACAAGAGCATAAATTAACACTTTGTCAGTTTCTGATAGGAAACGCAAATGTGACCTGAAAAGTTACTTTAGCTATAAATGTAGTGGACAAGAAGTACGTGTAAATGCGCATAAATGCACTAACATATAGGCAGATATCTTTTAGCTGCAACCAGCAGCTCTGTCTGTCTCTGTCCACAAAAAATCCCCACTCTGTCGCAGCAACAGTTTTCATCCTAGGAGACTGAGATTTTGCAAGTCAAGTGTGTGTTTGTGTACATGCTGATTGTCTAAAAGGGGGCGCAGCAATGGGAGTGGCCTATTGCAAAAAGATGCGTAACTTCCAAATAGAATTACAGACTCGCATGAGATTTAGTGTAAAGGTTGGTCATGAGCAAAAGGACAGCTGATTAACTGTTTGGGCCAACTGGCAAAAAGGGGGCGTGGTAGTGGGAGCGGCCTGTAACTTCTAAAGGATTCCTGTAACATAGCCAAACTGTCTTTCATGCATGTTTCATGTTTAAACATTTCTGTCTTGTCAGTCAAACAGGAGATCCAGCTCGACGGACCCTGACATCAACCTGACGCCCTCCTCATGTTCGTACCATCTGAGTGACACAGAAGCAGTGCCTGAAGTTGTGGAAGGGGATGCTGTTGTAATGGCTGTAGACCTCAAACAGGAAATTCTGCAGGACGTCCAGCTCGATGTGGAACGCCGTCAGGAAGTCCAGGTCGGTGAACATCACCTGGAGCAGCACCAGCATCTCCGCCTCCTCCCACTGCCTGTTAATGACCACACACAGAGGTGTGAGAGGAGTGTGTGTGTGTGAGACTGGGATCAGTCAGTCCTGATCACTTTAAAAAACTGTAGAATTGGTTAATAAGATAAAGACAGGAACATTAAGTGTTTGAGCTTCATGACATCCTGGTTACCCCAAGAGACTGTTAGCACACAGTGGGTCAGCATTAAACTCACTGTAATCACTACAGTTAATTTCTAAATTCTCTTGACAGCCAATGGAGAGAGGCCGCTGAGGTCATGTGCTCCCTGCTGACGAGCAATGGCTGATTTCTCAACCTTCCAAAGATCTGACTTTGGAAACATAAGGCACAAGTATCTTAATATGAACAGAAAAATCCAGAGGAAATGTGTCAAATGTGACACCTGAAATCTGACACACAACACACACGACCTATTTATCCTTGCTTAAAATAATTTCAAATTTTTTGAAACGCTAATATGACGGCATTTTCAAGTCATTGTGTTTTAGAAAGAAACTACATATCCGAAGAAGGGTGGGTAATTTTGTGAGAGAGAAATTCACAGTTTTTTCATTTAAAGTCATAAATTTGCAAGGAAAAAAAGACAAATTTACACATTTAAAAAATTTTTTTTTCCAGAGAATAAAAATCCCTGGAATTTCAGGAGGAAAGAAACAAGCTCAGATATTTTTGAAGGTTAAGCGGTAATACATTCTGCAGCATCTGTAGTCTTTTTCTCATAAATTTACCGCTTCATTCTCTGAAGTTTTGTCTCAAAATACGACCCTGAAGCTTCTGACAGAGTCCAAACAGTCACTGAGCTCAGGACGTTTGTTTGGATCACATTTGACTAAAAAATGTAAAACTGTGTCTCTTAATCATGAAAATAAAAAGAATCAATACAGTCTCCTGAAGACACTCCATTGCTCCATCCACCACAGAAAGTAGTCCTTTTGATATCTGGGGCATAATCCAGATTAAAGTGGCATCACATGGGCCCTGTCATAGCCAATCAGGATCTTGTAACCCACTGACAGGAAATCGTGTGTTTGTACTCACCAGCTGTCAAAAATGGGAGTTTTCAGATGCTCTCTCACTTCCTCTGTCACCTGCAGCGAGCTACGACAGAAGAGAAGAGAGAAAACAAATGTGCTCTACACTTTGTTTTCAGTTTGGGTCATTTTATCAAGAAAAACTGATGAAGATGTGAGAACCAAAATGTTCATTAAAACAAGAGTCATACTTAATAAAAAATAAAGTCACTAACTGATCAGATCCTCTGTTAATTAGATGTTCACTCAGTTTATTTATCACCAGACTGGCTCAATGAAAAAATCCAAACTCCTATCTGATTGTAGGTGTGAGCGGTTCAGCAGCAGCGGTGAGGTCACCTCATGTTGAGGAACTTCCTGCGGACTCGTCGGCGCTCCTCCTGCTCGCTCAACTCGGGCGTTTTGGGTGTCGGGGAGAGTTTGGAGAGCCGCTGGTCGCCGTCGTCCCTGAACAGACCCAACCAGCTCAGGTGCTGCACATTCTGACAGGAAGGAGGTTAAACTCTTGTTACTGCTGGAAACTTCTCATGGATTCAGGTGGAATGTGCATGAAGTTTGTCAGACTGTTTACAGACAGTGAAGCCTGAAATGTATTCTTGTAATTAGGGTTTTACTTAATAGATTATTTAAGGAGCTTAATTCTGCAAATGACTCCAAGTGTGAGGCTTTAAGTCCTGCTCTTGTCTGCAGGTTTTTTGCTCTCTCACCTCTCTTGAGCGGATTGTTTATGGTCGTGCACGCACTCTAGTGCAGCTGCAGCAGCTGTATTCACGTCCTTCTGCTTGTATGGAGAATAAACTGTTGCTGTGAGCTGTGTCTGTGCAGCGTCAGCGTGACAAACCTCCAACTTCCTCTTAAACGACTCCACTTGGCTCTTCAGCTCACAGACGATATCTGGAGTCTTTCCCACGTCTTCGATGACTTTGCTCTCCAAGTGATGCAGCCTGAAGACGGAGACAGGAAACAGTGAGGCCTCAGCGAGACGCTTCAGAAACTCACCTGTGCAGGACGCACTCACCTGTCCTCCATGTTGTCCAGCTCTGCTGGCATCACCACACCTGCAACAACGAGAGAGAATCAGAAACAGAATGATCATCAGTCTGAACTTTGAAGTGCTGTTATTACTCAGTTACTTTTAAACTCTTGTATTATTGAAACATTTTGACCTTCAGGACAAGATTTAATGTCTTTTTAAGCTGCATTGTGCTCCATTGCAAACACATTTGGTAAAAACCAAACTGTAAGTGATGAAAAACAAATTCTCCACATCTAAATCCATACACTGTGTTTCAGTTTAACATCTTATTTTCAAACTGCGGCCAAGTCTGAAATGTGCTGCACATGTAGTCACTGCGTCACAGATGAGGCCGCTCACTCTTCAGATCCGACGCCACCACCTCCAGACGGTAGTATGAGTCCTCACTGTTGGCCTCCAGCCGGGGCGAGATGTTCACCACGCCACCGTTTGTGTTGTACAGCTTGAGGATGTGGTGAGGCCCCGCCTCCGCTGCTGCCCAGAACAGGTCTGTCACATGGAGAGTTCAGGATACCTCAGGGTTGTGGAGTGTTAGAAAATAATTCTGCCTTTTTTAGTATTATCGCTTTTATGAGAGTGCTTACGGTAATGACAGGAAATCAGAGGACAGAGATACAGATTTAGTATAACGGCGTAACCATGGCAATAATTCTGCATCAACAAAAACTGTAAATCTCAGAGTTCAGATCTGATCTCTCTGAACTGTTGTTTGCAGCACACTGATATCACATTTGACATCAGGAGCATTTCAGCCTGACTTCTCATTGTTGTCTCTAAAGGTCAAGGGCGCAGTCACATGGTTTATTCATCACTGCGTCAAGATGACAGGAGCAGAGAGGACAGAGTGCTTCAAGCTGAGGACCTGTCAAAGCCACATGGAGATCAGGTCCTGACACAGAAGCCACGGGAACATTCAGGACCAGGATATTATCAGAAACTTTTCTTCCACACACACTGTCACTCACAGAACTCCTTCATGTGATTAAATTAAATTATCACTAACAGTATCAGTCACAGGTATATTTTTCAGTAACAGTATGATCATTTCTCTAAAAGCAGCAGTTGTAACAAACTACAGGCCCTCTCTCTTACCTTTGACATCTGCCGCAGAGCACTCTGCTCCAAACTCTGCTTGCTCCAGCCTGCCGTTCACCATGAAATGAATGATTTTTGTTGTCATCCCGGAGCCAGGTGGACGAGACCTGCTCCAAAAACCATAGTGAGACCTCCTGACACTGACACCTTGAATTTGAGTGTGTGCAGGGCCACCTGCAGCTGACACAGAGCCAACCCACGCACTCATCCTAAAATCCTCCCCTCCTGATTCTGCTCCTGCAAAGCTGTTGCAAGCCAGTGTCCCAGATTAGTAAGACACGATATTTTTTAGCATTATACCTCCTGTTTATTGTCCCGAATAAACTGAAAACAGCTATTGACTTCGTGTTTAAACGCTCTCATTAAAATGCAACAAGCCTTGTAGCTTCCACGTTCCCACTTTACAACCTCAAAGCTCATAAACGCACCGAAGTCACAGGAATGACTCCAGAACTGTGAAACTCCGATTATTCAGACGTCCCATGAATGCAGCATGAGCTCTGCCGCCAGGTGTCGCCATTCTGCAGCTTCCTTCACTGAAGGCTCTACGGCGTCTGTCATGGGACATGCCATGATTTACTGTGACAAATAATCATTTTGTCAGCTTTAATTACAATTAATGGCCTGTGAACGGCCACCTGAAGATCTCGGACCTTGAAATGGCTTAAAAATTAGAGACCAAGTGCTTTAATATATCGTCACTACAAGGCGAGTGAGTAAATGCGGGGCTGTAACGTTAATAAAGTGAAGTAACGGTAGTTTGTGGCCGGAGGCAGCATCGCCACTTCGGACTTTTTTCTGGGAACGATTCAGTCCATCCGGTGAGTAAATCTCAAACCGGTCACCAGCTAAATTAATATCTAACTAGTTGATAAGCCTGTTGAGAGCAGATGAGGAATGCTAGAGCTAACGGTGCGAGTTAACCTACCTCGCTTAGCTAACCCTAGCGTAACTGTATTTTGGATAAGCGCTTGCTAGCAGCGAGCTAGTGTGTTAGCAGCAGATGCTAACAGCTACCTAAACTGTTTTGACATTTAGCTAACGCTCACCTGCATGAGCGCATCTGTTAGCTCAACTTAAAGTAGCATTAACGTTGATTGTTACCATCTTGAATGTTGTGCTGAGTTAACTGTCAGCAGCAGGCTGGAGTCTCTCGTATATCTCATTAATAGGACCGTTAACTCTATTTGAATGTGCTTGCTGGAAAACTTCGCCTAAATGTCGCCTCTTTTTCTGATGAAATTTCAGGAGAATGAAGTGCCATGTCCACAGCAGCCCTCCACCGCAGGATAACGTTATCATGGTGCTCATTTCGCCGCCGTTAGCTGCCCCTTAGAGATATTAACTTGCGTATAAACGGGGCCAAGTTTCTGCAGCACGTCCTGGAAACTGAAAGGGCTTCGGTGGACGTAACGTGCGGACAGGGGACAGCTGAAGGTCTGCTGCTTGTGCCTTGGATCTCCTGTCCCAGGCTGCAGCCATGGAGGAGGAGGCGAGCATGGAGTATTTGCTGGAGCAGGTGATGCAGAAGGACCTGGGGAAGAGGCTCCAGGTGGGCCAGGAGGTCATGGAGCTCATCCTGGATGAGGAGAAGTCCCCCGAGCTGGAGCAGGACCAGGCCGTGCTGGACAGGATGGTGGACGCAGTGGCCAGTTCGTGGGTCAACTCCAGCAACTTCAAGGTGAGGACAGTTTGTTAGATGACTAAGAGTTAAAGATGGAGAGCAGCTGGTTTAAATCCTGCAGCTCCGAGGGATGAAAGAAAGTGAACAGACTTCACTTCTCTGTCAGCTTCATAAAAATCACTGCAGAGATGTTCCTGACCATGACGTCACTCTCAGCTGTTGAATATCAGCTGCCTGGTCCATGCACACGAAACTAGGCCCAAAAACACCATAAAACTTGTTTTAAAAACAAAAAATAAAAGGATGTAACTCACACAGTTGTTTTTGTGAAACCTCCCTCCATGTCAGGTGATTTTGTGCAGAACAGCATGTATGTTATATTAATACTGTTCTCCCAATCAGTATTGATCTTAACAGACACATATTGGCTCTAAATATTGTACTTGCCACATTAACCAATCACCTTAGTGTTCTGTTGTGTAGCAGCCTCAGTCTCCTGGCTGCCGGCAATAACAAGATCTTCCTGTATATCCTACCTTGTGTGTGTGTGTGTGTGTGTGTGTGTGCGCCTTCAGTCAGGATGATTGGATTCTCTGCAGGAGATGCTTTAAACCAGTTGATAGTGATTCCTGCAGATCTTTTTGACAAACTGTCCTCAGGGGGAGCTTCATTCAATCACACGGACAAGTTGCCGCTGCTGCTGATAAGTCAATGCATGTAGATCAGTGGAGTGTGTTCCTGCACAGAGGTGCAGAGCTGCTTGAGGTTGTCATCAGACATTTGTCATTGAACTGCTTTTTAATGCAGCAGTGAAGGAGAAGAAATCCAAGCAGAATTCATCTCAGCATTAAAGGTTGCATGAGAGGGAGCGCGTGTGAAGCACAGGTGCAAATAGCAGATGATTCACCCTTTGTTTAAGTTTGAATATAAATGAACTGCCTGAGGACTTCATGTCCCCCCT
>JAQFJA010000017.1:511947-522976 GCA_029874485.1 Naso brachycentron
GAATTGAGTTAAATGTTTGTTTTTCCTCTGTGGTCAGATTTTAGTGATTTTTTAAAAAAAAAAAAAATTTCTGATTGTGTTTTTTTTTCCCTCCTGCAGACGCTGCTTTGAGTTCTTGGACCTGCTGCTGCAGGAATGGCAGACGAGCTCACTGGAGAGGTGAGAAAACTCATGAACCTTTTTTCAGATCGGATTTTCTTGCTCACAGACAGAAACGCAGTTATATTACCAGCTGGAACACTCAGATGTTTGTAGAATTAAGTTTGAAGTGAAAATGGCAGCAGTAGCGTGTAAATGGCTTGTAGCACCATATACCACCTTGTCAGGAAATTTGACACTGGCCGGGTCAAGGTCCATGTCAGCGGTTTCCATGGCGATGCCAGGGGGATCTCTGTCTGCCTCCAAAAGCCTCATTGTGTTTCCGCCCGGCTGCTTCCTGCCGCTGCAGCGAGAAACCCGAGCCGAACCCCCAACCAGGGGAGCGCTGCTGCTCACTGATCACTCTGTGTGTGAGTGTGTGTGTGTGTGTGTTTGACTGATTCTGATCCTTAAATTACTCAGGTACAAATCAGACTCAGTTTCAGAAAGAAAAAAAAAAACTTTATAAACCTTTGAGAAAGTTGAAAGACTGAACACTTCGAGGCATTTGAACAGAAAGAAAGAAGATGAATCTTTCTGGGGAAAATTGCTGCCTGAACCTCAAAAACTCAAGGATGCAAATTTGACATTTTTCGTGTTTAATTTTTGATGAGAATTTTTGATTCGTATAAAAACATGGTCAGTTTTTTAAAGGTCTTGCACAGCGGCTTTCGTTTACAGAAGCATATTAACAACATTTAAGATCTTCATGCAGCATAAACAGTGACGTGGGCATCCTGACATATTGATCAATGGAGCCCAAAGTGATCATTCAGACAGATCAGCAGATGGCAGGTTTATTGACTAATGCTAATGCTAATGCTCATGCTAACGCTCTGATGACATCATATGGCAAGGATGGTAACAATGCTCTAATTAACTTTAGGCTATAAAACAGCATTTCATCCATTTTGTTTAATAACCATGAACGACAGATTTTAAAGAATCATTTATTTTGTTGTTCTTTTCTTGTTTATTGTTAGAAAAGTCATAAACTATGACTGTGAATTTAAACTGCAGCAGTGTTTTGTATGCAACCCCAGTCTGATCAAAATGTGTCATAAGATCTGATTCAGATGTGAGACAAGAGGAGGATTACATTTCATTTCTCTCACGTCTCAACATGTTGCTTTTGTTTTGTTTTGGAATATTTTCTGTTTTCATCCGAATTTGAACACAGGCAGCTTGAATCAGCATTTCCACGTCAGCTGGATCAGAAGAACAGGAAGGAATTCTTAGAAATTTCCTCTTATGTAAAAGCTGCTTTTTCAGAACAGATCAGGAGAAATGAAGTTCCAACCAGCCTTTTCCGTCACGGGACTGACAAATTTGCCGCAGTTTGTCACAGATACAAACGGACAGTGTGTTTCCTTTTCTGAATGTGCTGAATTGATTTGGTCAGTGTTCATATTAGATTTTATTTAGATGAGACTTTGCAGTTGATGTGTGACTCAGACTAAATTGAACAGGCTGAAGTTTTTTTTGCAGCTGCTTGTATTCCTGTTCAATGTTACATGAACGTAAAGCAGCTCTGATTTCTCTCTTGTCTGTTTTTCTTCATCTGACATCGACTTAGAAGTTAAAGTTAGAAAAGATCCCTCTCAAGAATCAAGTGAAAGATTGAATGAGGTTGTGATGTTAAAGTGAAAGTGAAGTTAAATTAAAGTGAAAATAAATGAATGAAAATAAATTAAAGTGAAATTCTGTTTTGAATATCAGTCACTCCCTCTTAGATATCGTAAATTAAAGAATATTCTTTTCCCTCCAGCGTTATTTCACGGTAAATGGGGTTATTCCAATAATGTTTGCTCTCCTATGCTGATAGTCTGTAGAGTTTCACTCTTGAAAGCATCTAAAAACGTCCATCCAAAACTTTCAGCAGCTTTGTGTGGTTTAATTCAAGTCTCTTTTATTCCTGTTGTAGGCTCAATATTTCCAAACACTTTGATTTCAGCTGGAAAGCTCCTAAATCCAAAATATGTGATCCGGTATTTTATGTTGGGTTACAGTTATTCTAAACATCGGTGAACTCCGGCTTGAGTAAATATGGTTCCGCCAAAACTGCAGAAACTCTTTTCTCTCTGTAACTGACGTTAACATTCGCTTACAAGTTTGGGACTTTTTAGTGTTTTTGAGAGGATAACATTACAAAAAGCGAATGAAAATGTCAGGTGCAGAGAGAGAGGAGTTTCTGCAGTTTTAGGAGGAACCATATTTATTCGAGCCAGAGTTCACCGACATTTAGAAGTGTTGGATTTCAGAGTTTTCAAATGGAAATCAAAGTGTTTTGAAAGTATTGAGCCTACGACACGATAAAGAAGACTTGGATTATACCACCTGAAGCTGTTGAGAGTTTTGGATGGACGTTTTTAGATGGTCATGATGTTTTCAAGAGTGAACCTCTATAGGCTGCCAGTAAAAGGGAGCGCACATTTTTGAAAAAGCTGTTTACCGTAATAAAAATGCTGGAAGGAAAAAAAAATTCCTTGAAGCAAGACATCCAGTGGTGAATAATTATTATCCAAAACAGAATTTTGCTGTGAACTCTTGCTTAAATGATTCACTGAGCTGCTTTGCATCACAAGCCTGTCATAGCTTTAGTTAAGACCTGTTTTTGTTTTTCCCCTCGTAGACATGGAGCAGTTTTAATGGAGACTATAAAGAAAGGGATCCATGATGCAGACGCTGAGGCTCGCTCCGTGGCCAGACAGTAAGTCCCATCTGTCCATTTTATCATTGTTTTAATTATTACTCAGGACTTTAAAATCACATGCGGTAAGAGCTTCTGTCTGATGTTAACTAAGTGATGTCAGAGTTTACTGTAGCTGCAGCTTGTAAAGATGTGAAACCACCTTAAAACACACCTGTCCTGATGGTTTGGCTTCCTGTCGCAGGTGTTACTGGAGTTTCCATGGTCACTTCCGTCGGGAGGCGGAGCAGCTGTTCCAAAGCCTGGAGTCGTCCTATCAGAAAGCTCTGCAGGCTCACCTGAGGAGCGGTGACAGTGTGATGTCACTACCAGCCTCGGATCGCTCCTCCTCATCCTCGCAGGAGAGCCTCAAGTGAGACACGTGCTCCTCTCTGATTGGTCCATTCATTGATCAGAAACGTTTTCAGAGCTCTGCAGCACACAGAGAGACTGATCCTGACGGTTTTCTGGATGAGAGGCTGAGTTGGTGAAGTTTCTCCAGCTGATGTGACTCCTTGTGTCACTCACTCATCCATCTTTCTAGGGTTGTTCTCCCATGATGCACAGTGCGCAAACAGTGTGGTGAGGTTGTCCTCTGATGTGTAAAAATGATTCAACGAGGAAGACTGATGCTGTTCACAAATTAATGATCTGACAACAGACTGTGATAGAAATAAAAGACTCCGACAGGCTTTTAAAGGGACAAAGCTGCTTTGATTTGACCTCATGAGTCCTCAGAGTGAATCTAAGTGAAATATTTTTAAACTGTTCTAATGAAAGAACAGAACAGACACGAGGCAGCAATAAAATCCTGATAAAAACTCTGTGGTTGGTTTGTAAAAGGCTGCTTGTGCAGCAAGTCTGCTCTGATATCAGAACAGGATTCTAACTGTCCAGCTGGACATCATTATTATAATGTGAGTGTTTATTTCACCAGAGACTGGTCGCACGTCTCTCACTGAAGTGTGGCTGATTATTTAAAGTCCAAGCATCTCAAGTTTTGACCAACTTTTAGTTGTTTTCTTGAGTGTCTTGAAGCAGTTTTTGTTTCTTACAGATATTTTTCTTTTTATGTCCACAGTCGACCCGTGTCTGTGAAAAACACGTTCGGAAGCAGCACAACAAGACGTAAGGACACATCGCTTTTTTCTTTATGTCATTTGTAGGTTTATGTGAATGAAAGTGGGTTGATTTCATAATTTTAAGATTTTTCCTGGAGAAAAAGTTTTTGAGCTCCTGAATAAGGCAAACATGATGTTTCTTCATCCTCCAGCCAAAACTGCGAGGACGCCCGCTGCTACCTCGTCTCCTGGCTCCCTGCAGCGCTCTCGCAGCGACGTGGACGTCAATGCTGCTGCCTCCGCCACCGCCCGCACCAGGATGCCTGCCGTGCCCTCTACGGTGTCATCAATGTCTTCGACCTTCAGCTCAGCTTCAGCTCTTCCTCCTGGATCCTATGCTTCACTGGGTGAGGAAGACCGCCTTGCATTTCAGCATGGACAGTCACAGTGTGGCAATTCCCATATTACCGTTGTTTCATGTATTAAATGTAACCCTGTACAAACATAAATTAATCTTTGGAAATGGAAAATGTTCTGTTTTTTTGTCAATTCTGTTATATATCATCCATCCATAATTCATTCATGTAGCAGGATGCACTCATAACAAGCCCTCAGTGCCACATGAATGAATCATCGATGGATGATATATAACAAACTGACAAAAAAAACATTTTCCATTTCCAAAGATAAATACATGTTTGTACAGGGTTACATTAAATACATGATACATTAATAATGGGGAATGCCGCACCAGTCAGATTAATTTTCCTGGATGTCCCTTTACAAATCACCCTGTTCGATTCCGGCACAAACAGTCCGATCAGGGGTCATTGGAGGTCTTTTGTTCACTGAGCTAAATATCTTTTTATTTTTAAAATTCATTCACCTAAAATGTGTCAGTTAAAGCCTGCTCAGTATTTGTGACCATCTGTGAGATTTGCATATTGTGAAAAAAAAGTACTTTTATGTAGATTTTATTGAAGAACTTGTCATACAGAAGCTTTTTATCAGAGCATGCTGCTGTTACTGCTGGATTCACCAAAAATTACGAGAACTGTTCATCTGAAAAGTGCGTCAAGAAAAACTCCAAACACAGCTTTTAAAACTCAGAAAGCTTGTTCTAAATTTTGGCTTCCTGTTCTGTCTGATCTGTGCTGTAAAAAGACATTAAACCTCTTTAATCAATTCATTTCTGACAGCAGACCTTGTGACTGAGTTCAGTCCTTCAAATTGTCATTTCTATGATATAATTGACACACGGACACATAATTCCATCACTCGGTTGTTTGCGTCTGTTCTGCAGTTTCCATAGAAACACGTCTTTATTTATGAATCTCCATCAGTGAGTCATGTTGATGTGATCAAGCGACACACTCGCTTTTTCAGTAGATTTCCTGTTTCTGCTCGTCAACCCGCTCATCTCTCTGTGCAGCATATCTAACACTTAACCTGTTGACCTCTGACCCTTGTTATGTCTCTCCTGGGCTCGCCCCCCCCATCGTCAGACGGCTCGTGGTCTGTTAATGCAGACGGTAAGCTGTGTGTGTGTTTCCATATGTGGACAGAGGGCTGTGTGTTTACCCCCATCAGTACTGTAACGGTGGTCCTCTGTGATGATGAAGTGTCTCTGCATGGACTGTCTACGCATGGTGTCCTGTAACGTTTCTGCTACAGCCAGAAAAACTCTCAATCTGTGTGATTAAGTCAGTTCAAACGGTAGAAACAAAGAGTGCAGGTGAGTGAAATATTCCAGTTCACAAAAGTCTGGAGGACAAAAAAGAGTTTCAGAGTGGCTGTTTTCCACAAGTGTTTCCCCCTCAAAGTTTCTGTAATGTTCCTTTACACAGCAACGCGAGTCTCTGGGGTTGTTACGAGGACAAACTTCAGGTTACTACCTGCAGCCTGTCGGCTTGCTTGTTGTAAATTGTTTCTGTTTGACTGTGAGGAGTCTGATTTTTCTCCCTGACCTGAAGGAAACAGGTTTGACTCGCCGTTCGCTGCAGACTCACAGATGGGTTGATCGTCTCTGACCTTTTCAGTGCTGCTCTCGGCACTGCAGAAATTAAGAAAATTTATTGTAAGAAAAAGACTGTCAGAGAAAAACCCTTTTTGTCACATAGGTAAGTTTTGAGTTTTGTCTGCATGTTAATCTTAATAAAATTAACTGATGATGGGGTTTGGACAATAGAAGACGCCATTGGACCACAGACTTGTGATAAAAGAAATGTTCAGGTGTCGTGTGTGCATAACACTTCCAGATTGTTTTACATCTGAGGTGACAAAACGATTAATGCTTGCAGGATCGGCTGCTGTAGCTCACGTTTGATATGTTGGGGCTACAGTGGATGAAAGAGCTGTTAACGGGTCAGTGTGTGTTTTATTTCTGCTGCTGGTGGAGATTGTTTAGAGTGAAGACTTTATGTAGAAATCTGCTGTTTTTTTATGTCTAGTTTCAAATTGTGAGAAATCATCTGCAGACTTTTCTGTCAGTTTATCATGGCTGAAAGCTCCAAGTACTGCAGTACTCCTGAACCTCAGTTGATGTCGCTATGGAGACAGTCAGAGGTGTCAATTAAAGACACCAGCTGCATAGAGCTGAACTCATCAAACATTCATTAATTACCAGGTTTACTTTTATGAAGGATGCAGATGTTTACAGCCACTTTTTCCATCGTCTCAGTTCTTCCAACACATGAGGGATTGAACTTGTAGTTGTGTTGCCTGCTCAGCTGGACGCTGCTGCATGTGGACGACCTGATATTTCTCTCTGTCGTCTTGTGGTGTGTTTATATATCAGTCAAAGTTCTGTATGACTGCACGATGTCTGTCTGTCCATACATATGTTTATTCAAATCTTTTCTCTTTACCAATGATACATCCACTGTATCGATGCAACGATTTCTATGCCTTTGATCAAACTCCATCAATGGTAAATTGCAAGTCATCCTTCTAGTGTGACTTGTATCGATCTAAAATTGTTTTTCAAAGCAAAAATCGATTGTATCCATACGAAGAATCAGTGCCTTGTATTTATCATGTCAAACGTTATGTGGATGTATTTTTCTCAGTTCTAATGGTAAATAGTTGTAAAGGTTACTCCAGGTCATTCTCCTTCGTTCTGCTCGTGTGTGTTGTGTCAGCGGCGTCTCCTCAGATCACGGTGGATCACGGCAGGAAGCAGCAGTTGGCGTTTGCGCTCCACACAGACTGAATCGAGGCCTTGAACTGAATGTTTGTGTAGTTCAGAGTATCGAGCTTTTCCAGAGTTTCACCTCCTCTACCACCGTAGAGACATAGCCATTTTCTTTTCCTCTATTTTTTGGCAAAACCCCCCAAAACATTATTATATCAATTTCTAGTCATTGAATTGTATCATTTTGTATTGTTCTTGTATCGTATTGCCAACCACGTATTGTAATATGCATTGTATTGTTGTTAAAACGTATCATTACACCTCTATGCATTAATGTGGAACTGCAGTCAAACTTGTGTGTCAGTGTCCAGTTACTCAAAGTTCATCTGCAGCGTAAGTGGCAGAGGTTCAAGTGTTTGCAAAGTGATGTTCTGCCGAACAAACTAAACAACAAACAAAAAATTTAATTTCTCCTCTGATATGGAAACAGCTCTCATCAGAATTCGCTCGGGAGCTTTCCTTTGTGTCCCTTGTTCAGCAAAATGAAGCTCTTGACAGGAATCAGAAAAGACGGTGTTTGTTTATTTTTTAACCCTCGGGAACATCACAGCCTGATGGCGGGTTTGAATGGCGCGTGTTCTGCAAAAAAACACCAAATTACACCATTTACCATAGCTTAAAACAGTCAAAAAAATACATTTCTATATATATCCATCTATATATTTATCTTTAAATAATAGAATAGAGTAGAATAGAATATATATCCTCAGACTTTTACATTTCCATCAGTCCTTAAATGCATCTTGTGCGACAAACTCCTCTGCCAGGAAAAATCACTGAATCTCAGCTTTCAAAATGAAATTTCATCAAAACACTTCATCCAACGTGTCTCAAGTAGCAGACAGCATTTTCTCTCACCAGGTCCTGTGACAACATTCAGTTCTGTGCTGCTCAGTACAATCAAAAAACCTTATTTGGTGTGTCACATGACCACCAGTCACATGACAAAAACTCCGAAGAGTCCCCTGAACTGCCATCTGTTGACACACACTTTGTCCTGCTTGTACGAGTGTATGTACAGCACGGATTTATTCCAATATTAGTAACACTTGTGGGCACTTGTGGACGATGTGCGCAGTAATTTTATGTTACAATAGATATTTCATAGTTCTCTGTAGGTATGACCATGACTGTGTCTTTTTTGCAGAGATGCAGCTTCAGAGAGTTGGTGAATTTTTTTATAAATGTGTCAGGACATGACTTGCGTCTTTCATCTCTCATGTTTCATGTCTACCGTCACGTTTCCGTCATTCTGATCTCCGTTGTATTTTCACTGTTTCTGCATGACACAAGTGTAGAAAATGTGGACAATGGAACTGGACTGCAGTCCTCATCTTCGGTGTGTCTGAATGTTTCTGTGCTGAGAAAGAAGTCAAGTTTCCTTGTGTCCCTCACTTTCTCAGTCTGTCTGTGTTTGTGTCGTCTGCAGGTCGAGTGCGAACCAGGAGGACAACTTCAGGAAAGAGTCCCACTGTGACCGACAGTCGGGGAAGAAGCCGAGGGAAAGTGGTGTCACAGTCTCAACGTGAGCTGCTTCTGCTGTGATCGTGATGTTAGAACCACAGAAACACATTTGAATTCAAAATATCTTAAACAACACTGAGCTGATCTCACGGCTCGTCACATAACCTAAAAAGTAAAATTTTATAATAAAACTGTGTTTTTACTAGTGCTGTCAATTGATTAAAATATTTCATTGCGATAAATTGTGAATTAATTACATGCCCTTTTAATCAGTTCTAAGTGTACCTTGAAGGGATATTTTTCAAGTTTTTAATCCTCTTATCAGTGTATGTTTGGAGAACATGCTTGTTTTAGGCAAATGTATGTTTATTATTATTGCAGCGATTCAAAACAATGAAAAATACTGTGATATATATTTTGATCGAGCACTCGGTGCTCTGCTAAATTTGGTCTGTTGTGATCAGTGCTCGATTGCTCATGTCTTAAGTTGTGTATCTGTGGTGGCTGCATCACTTCCTGGTTTCCCAAACTACGGGGTGGGCCGAGGGCCAGAATGTATGTGTGTTAATCGTGTGTGAAAAAAATTAACGGCACTAAAATGAATTAGTGTTAATGCATCAATAATGCGTTAACTTTGACAGCCCTAGTTTTTACTGAATTCTGTCAATACTCATTCCGATACGACACCAGAATTTCTAAACTGATATCATCAAATGTCCTTTTTTTAAATAAAAAATCCTTAACTTCAGACTACACACAAACATTCTTTTCTACAAAACACTTCCTCTGTATTTAACAAAAGAAGCCAAAAATCGTTCGTGATTTTTTTTTTCCTCTATCTTCTTATTTTCTGCTCTAGATATATATATATATATATTTTTTTAGCAAAAACTAACTTAACAGTTTTCCCCCTAAACAAAGAGTGTAAATGAATTTTGATGTAATGAATTTAATCCTAAACAAAATTCTTGCCTCTGGGTTTCAGCTGGCAGCAGGTCTGGGTCTCCAGGCCGTCTGCTGAGCTCCACCTACGGCAGGATCCCAAGGCCCACCATGGGCACTGCCGCCGCCGACAGCACCTCCAGCACCTCCAGCAGCCTCACAGACAAGAGCCGCCCTCGAGGTCATCGCAGCCAGGGCTGCAGCCGAGAGACAAGCCCCACCAGATCAGGCACAGGTCAGCAGGTTGAGTCTGAAACTGAGCTGAGTGCTATGAGAGATGAAACGAACGATGACAAACATTTAAGTCGAGTCCGTTAAAGTTTTAAGCCTGGTTTGCATTGCTGCAAGACGCTCCTCATTTACACGCACGGTGTAGGCTCTGTAGCAGCTCGAAGTCTTCCCTCATTAATTAAGTGACTTTAAGTAATGTTAACACAATGTGTCGGTCACCTTTGTAAAAACATCCATGAGTGCCTTCATTGTTGTCCTTCCCTCTACATGCAGACGCAGTTTTTCATTCAGGTGGATCAGAGCCGATCTGGACCGACATAAGAGACTTTTCTCACCATTCCTCTGGAACTACAAGTCTGTCAAAGTTTTACCAATCAATGTAGGGCTGATAGGGCTGCTGAACACGGGAACTGTCACAGTTAACTGAATAATATCTTTCCTCCTGCGCATGTAAGCAGTAGTAACATAATGATAAAATGCAGAATTTAACTGCACAACAGCTGCTTGCATAGACAACAAGGTCAGCAACGCCTGTAATTTGTTATCCATGTTGAAACGTCGGGTGGTCGAGGCTCAAAGATACATTCGTGATACATACAGGTTTGTTTTCATCCTCAAAATAGTCACATGACTGTGGCGCGACCAATCACAAAGGGTGTCCATGCCAAAGGCTCCAAACCCCATTGTTTGTGCCTGTCTACAATGAGACATCAAGACGGAGAATTCAAAATAAGACGGGTGGCTCGTCGTCTTCGAGCTGCTCCGACTTTGAGCTGCTAAGATGCACAAGGCACAAATGTAGCAATATGCAGTGTAAACTAGGCTTTAGTTAAAAGTTGAGGCACTGAAAGGAGGTGAAGTGGTAGAAGAGACAGTTAAAGTGTGACTAGTGTCTGGTCAGGTAGAAAAACAGAGATGTCAGCTGAAGTGGCCTATTTGTGGTGTTGGTAAGTGAGCCGCTGAAACACCTCACATGTCAGTTTCAAAGCTGAATATTAAAACCTTCTCCAGGTCATTACCGCCTTACAGGTCCATCATTTGTTGAATCATCTTGAGCTACAAGCTGCGATAGACTTGTCGACTCGGAGTCAGTCCTCAAATCCAGTCATGAACCTGAAGTCTCCAAAAAACAACTTGAGAAAAGAAACTGCAAATCAACAATAACAGTAGAATTTATATAACAGTTTGAATTAAAATACTTTATAAGTGAGTTGAAAGCGTGTCGTTCTCTTTGAGGTCGACTTGCACAGATTTGCATGCTCCTCCCTCAAACAGCAGCGGGGCCGGTCTCACCGGCTGGACGTTTGCCTG
>JAQFJA010000017.1:563889-576829 GCA_029874485.1 Naso brachycentron
AAAAAACACACACACAATGTTCATCTGTGAAGATTTTCATGCTAAACAAAACATGCAAGTATCATAAGTTTGTGTTCATCACAGAGCTGATTTTCAGCTTCTTGTTGAGGGAACCAGTGCAATGCTGATTTCCAGGTTGGACTACAAAAATACGTCATCCCTTCACTACTCTGTTCATGCTGAACCACAGCACTAATAATATTTAAAGAAGGTTTGTTTTAAAAATCAGAAGGTGCTTTGCTCCTCCAGCATCAAACGTTTTCTCTGTTTCTAGTGACCTGATTGTCATGCGAGTCATTGTTGCTTTGATTCTTTTGTTTGTTGCAGCAGATTTCTGCAGATTACAGGCTGTGCTGCTTGTTTGTGTAGGGTTTTTTTGAGAATGTGTATTTGCTTTTACACACACACCCACACACACACACTTACATGGACCAGCTGCTCCTGCGTGTCGTACTCCTTGCTGCAGCCCTCCCAGTGGCAGTTGGTCTCGTAAACGGCCTCGGGCTCCTGCTTACACTCGTCTCGATCCGCGTCGTCCTTCAAGTCCAACAGGCCTCCATGATGGTTCTGTGGAGAACCCAAATCTAACAGTTACCTAACATTTATTTGGTCTAGATATTTTATTTTTAGTGTCGACCCACATCCACTGCCGGTGTGTTTGCAGCAAGCACATGTGGTACAGTTTAGAGTCTGAGAAGCAGCTGTTAGGAGCCACGTTCAGCTGTTTGTTCATGTGTTTGACCTGATACGAGCACCAGAGACGGTAAATTACAGATTAAAGAGCTCACAAGGGGCTGGACTCAGATTTGTTTTGACAACCTTCACCACAAACACACACACGTGACTTCTGTTTACAGCTCCTGCTTTCTTTGTCATTAGACAGTGTGAAGCTTAACGAACCAAACATCTCTGTGTGTTTTTGTTTCAAACTATCAGAAATGATCTGAGAGTGCGATCACACTCAAATGTGGATGTCACGATCGAGATACTTTTCAAACAGGTGGGAAAAGTTTTCCGGAAACTTTGAAAACTTCTGACAGAAATAAACATTTGTGCTTCTGTACTTTTGAAGACATCATGCTTCCACAAACCTACAATCTAAATTCATACCTAAACCAAATCATAAACAGTCCTGTGAAAAATGAGGACGGGACAAAACGTCCAGACTTACCACAAAAAGTCCTCAAAATGTCTCACTAGATCTGCTTCTTTCTGAATGTATTTTCAGTTTTAAAAAATGTCCAAATTTTTCAAAATGTTCACAACTTTAAGAGTAGTTTTACTTTCAACAATTAGAAATGTTTAGTTAACTTGTATGAAAAATGTCCTGTTTAGATTAAAACATAAGATGAAATGTCCATTTTAAAATGTCAGCAGACTTTTCAAAAACCTCCTCACTTCCTCAAAATGTTCTCACTTTTAAAAAATCTCCTTACTGTTCAACACATAAATTACATTTTTAAAAAAGTGTATTTTTTGTAAAAAAAAAAAATCTGCATTTTCCACCGATTAAAAGTCCTGTCTGAAAGTGCCTTGACATTAAAAAATGTCTTTATTTTGTTGATGACATATCATCTTTCGAAAGACATTCTGAGTTTCTGACATGTTCTCATTGCCAAAAAATATCCTCACTTTCCAAAAACTTCAGACCCAAATATGTCATTGTTTGTTAAAATGTCTTCACTTTTCCCACTTTGCCGTGACAGAAACTCTGTCCAAAACCTAAATTGTCCTCACGGTAGTTCAGGAGCATACAAGTGTAGGACAGAAACTGACACATAACTTGTCCCACCGGGCTTTCTATACTCCTCCACTAACACATTCACATTCACACACACACACACACACACGCATACACACACATACACACTCAACGTGCTGACTGCAGCATGTTCGTCTCTGCCCCACACACGCTATCTTCATCAATTCTGGTGGCCCCAAGACGACGGCGCGCTCCGCCGTCCCCATGCATCAAGCCCAAACCTGCCCCGCTATCGCAGAGGAGCCGCAAATTTGTCAAAGAAAGAGAAAAAGGCTCCTCAGATGACAATAAAGCCCAGCCAATATTTCATGAAAATGAAGTGCTGTGGCACAGTTTACACCGGCCAGGGAGAGAGGAGGAGAACAAGTGGATGCAAAGCTCTTATCATGTAGGGTTTTTTACGCAAGGCGTTTTAGAGGAAGGTCACAGTAGGCTGTGGCTCCCGAGGGCTGAGAGTTACGCCATGATAGACAAACAAGCGATGCCCCCCTCGCCAAAAAGGTCTTCAGAGTCCAAAAGATCCCATTAGCCTTTTAAACCCTCTCTCATTTCTCAAATCTGACTTTATTTTCCCTTAATGTTCTGACTTTCAAATGTCCAAAACGTTACAGGAAATGTCCACACTTAAAAAAAATGTTTTGAATTATCAAAAGTGTCCTTATATAATGTTTGACTTTTAAAGTGTTTTCAAATGTCATCACGTTACCTGTATTTCCAAACTTTTCACAATTTCTTGATTTAATTTTAAAACTTGGAGCCTCTTCTGTGTTTACTTGCTGGAAAATCTGGCGTGAAGTTTTTGGTTGATAGTCAAATGTGTACATGTGGATTTTTACTTCATACCGGTGAACAAGGAGACGACGGCCTCAGTCCCTCTGCTTCTGTCTTGACCTTTGACCTCTTGGTGTTCATGGGATCAACTGTGCTGCTGACTGCTGAATCACCGCTGAGGTTCTGAGGAGAGAGAAGAGATGATTCAGTTTGAACATCTGGACACAGACTTTCAGACTCCATTACTGAACAGATTTCAGTTTTTGTAATCTTTTAGAACCTTTTTAATCTCCTGTCAAAGTAATTTCTATTTTAGGATTTTAAGGATTTGGCTAAAAACTGAAACTGACATGATGAAGAGTCTTCGCCTTCCTGTGTCCTCTTTGACCTTTGATGCACGTCTGTGATTTCAGGTTGAGTCACGACGACTCGATGAGCTAAGTGGACAGCAGAGGAGAACCACGTTTGGACTGTGTGGGTGGAGGGGAATGATGGGTCTCCCTCCAAGAGAGTTTACCTCCGAGGGAACATTGCACATGATTACATGTGCTGCCACCACAAATCAAAACAACAGTTCGCTGTGACCAGGTGAGGAGGGGTCACATCCAAAGAGACAATGGCAAACAAAATCTACTGTGAGAACAAAGACAGCAGCAAAATTCCATGTTCGGCTGAATTGTTGTTTAAGAAGTTGTTAGTGAGAAAAACCTGCAGAGCAAAAAGGGGGAATTTCCTTCAGTAAATCATGTGAATTACAGTGAGGGGGTTGATTCATCCTGACAGCGTTAAACACACAAACCTCCATCATCTCTAACGTCTTACCAACAAGAACATCCAGCTGTGAATGTCCCAGCAGCACAAGCAGAGGGTGAATTTAAACACGAGATTGTTAAAAATCAAAGAAGAAAAAAATGGGAAGTGCTGCACAGGGTCAAAAAGTGATAAAGACAAAGCAAAAAATCAGTACAAGATTGTTACAGTTAAGAAAAGAGTTAAATCTTTATATCAGCTGTATTGATCAGATAATTATATATGATCAGACTTATTTTAACAAGGGATGAAACAGACACGGATGGAAGTCTGATATGTTGGAACTATATACAAATTAGACAAATTAACACGAATGAATGTAAAACACTTGTTTCCTTTGATTTTTTTTCTTTTTTTAAATTCAGTGTTTAGAATTTTTAAAAAAAAGTTTGAGAAAGTTTCTGAAAAATTTGAGCATATGTAAAAAAAAGAGCTAAACGTGTGAACGTTTACCTTTGACGACAGATCGCTGTTGTGGGCGGAGCCAGGCAGGGAGGAGAGGCCGAGGCCTGGCTGGCGACCTGAGAAAGTGGGCGGAGGCTGGATGAGAGGGGGAGTGTGGCCGAAGGCGCTGAGCCCCCGCTGCTGGGAGAGCAGCTGCTGGTACGCCATCGGGTTGATGGGATGAGGGAAGGGGAAGGACGGGCTGCAGAGAGCAAAGACAACCATCAGATTCACATCGTCATCACATCATCATGCTGCTGCAGGTGCTGCAGGTGGAGATGAAAAAATGGAGCAGCTGAGGAAACATGAGGAATCACAGAGAAGGGAAGGAGAGAAGAAGTACGATATATGAGAAAATAAGGATGTAGACAAGGAAACAAGCTACTGAAAGGGAGAAGGAGAGCAGAGAAAGGAAGGAAAAAGCAGGAAATAAAGAAGGAGGGAGGGAAGGACAGGAGAGTTACATAAAGAAAATAGAAGGTAGAAAACCAAACAATAATATGAAGACAGAAAAGTGGTGAGAGAAGGAGTGTTGGGAACTGTGAAGGAACCCAGGTGAAAGGTAAGAAAAGGGGGAAGTTAAGAAGGAAATCTGGAAGTAGGAAAGGAAGTACAGGGTATAAACGAGGAGGGAAGAGAAGAAGGAAGTTAGATGGTACAGAAGGAATCATTGTGTTAAGGAAAGAAATAACGGCATAAGAAGTGACAAAAGGAGCACGGAAATAAGAGGGAAAAAAGGAGGTGGTAGAAACAACAAGAACGAAAGGGGAAAGGAAATTTGGTAGATGGGAAGAAAAGTGGAGGTTAATGAAGGTGACTAAGTTGTGATGTGTCATGTGGTCTCCAGGTGAGTTACCTGAGGCCTCCAACCGACAGGTGTCCATATGAACTGCTGGCTGCTGAGCTGGAGCGAGAGTTGTTGATGTAGGCAACCAGCGAGTTGGGCGAGGTGCGGATCATCGTCTGGAGGTCAATGCTGGCGTCCGACAGCGGCGAGATGGACAGAGCTCTCTTCCTGCTCAGCCGGGGTGTCAGTCTAGGGCTGGAGAACCGCGACACTGGACACACAGGTAAGGACAGGAAGATGATGCTGATTTTGAACTTCATTTCCCAGAAAACACCTGTCAGTCAGTCCTAAAAGACTGGGCTCTTTGTGCTCTTTGTTTTGACTTATCTGTTTCTGCAGTTTCTCTTTTTTCTTTCTTTCTCTTTCTCTTCATTCAATAAATGTTTACAAAGACACCCACTATAAGACATTCAGGACTGCTGCATCTCAGTCAGCAACTACAGACAAAAAGTGATTGACTAATCGTAGAATCGTGGGAGATATGTCTTCTTAAAGGGTCTCAAGTAAAAACAGTAAAGAGTTTACTAATGTAGACGGGACCAACCTGTAGAAGACTTAAAAAGGATGGATGCACCTCTACATGAACAAGATTTTTTTGAGGGTTTCCAGCCTCGATAAGACAGTGGCCAAGCCTTTAAAAACACTTATTTAGATGATTTCTGTGGTCATTTCTTAAAGGTTGAATTCTGCGGCTGCGCACGTGTCTCCACAGTCAGATTCCTGGTTTTAGCGTGACAGAGGTGATGAATGCTGCACGTCCTCCGTCCTGACCCCACATCCCTGCAAATCTGATCCAAAGACACCTTTCGCTCCCCTGTGAGACTCTAAATCCTCTCAGTCTGAAAGAATGATTCCTGCAATCTAACGAGTCACCGCTCGCCTCGTCCTCTCTGATCGTGTCACTCGCTTGCTCTGTTTGAGGACGGAGGAGGCAGAGAGCTGACAGCCTGGTCCGCTCCAGCCGGGACCGATGTGATGGATGATACCGAAATCTCCAAGCGACACTCAAACCCCACAGACACAGAACAACCCTATCAATAAATGCAGTCTGCTATCAGTAAAACAATTTGTTCACAGTGATGGGAAGTGAGCCTGGCAGAGGAAATTAACTAATAATGTCTGCTGGAAATTTGTCCCAGTGACACAAATTTTAGCAGAAGGTTTGAGAGGTTTTTCCTTGTGAAGAAGAAGTTTGAAAAAAATTATCTAATAAAAACACTGCATGGAGTAAGACAGCCTGAGAGGCGAAGCTCAGGGAATAAAAGGTCACAACAGGAAGACAAACTTTATCCCTCAAGTTTTTGAGATGTTTATCAGGTAGAAAAAATGTGTGGAAAATAAGGAATTCACTTTAAAAACTGTCCTTCGGGTGCTGACGTGCTTTTGAGCAACTCTTCATATAAACTCGGCTCGTCTTCATGTTTGAGGACTTCAGCCTGCAGCCTCTGGAACAAAAACACGTCTGTGTGAACGCTGCTGGAGCTCTGACATCAGCCCACATGTGGTGACCTCATTAAGATTCAGACATAACTAATCAATCTTCCCACAATAATTCCCCGTAATTACTCCAGATAAACATCACGCAGTCTGGGTTGTACTTCACAATGCTAAATGAGGGCAATTTACGGAGAATTGATTTCGACTGCGAGGAAATGTATGCAGAGCGTCTGATCGATCTCAGCTCTGAAATGTAAATTCAGATAAAGACTTGAAGTGTAAACTCCTTTCTACATGCTGAGAACCACAGAGTTTAATGGCTGTGAACTTCCTGTTTGTTCAGGTTTTTTAGTAAAATACTTTGTAATCAATCAGTCTATGAAATATCCAAAAACAGTTTTCAGTTTTCTTCTTGATGCACGTTGTGTAAATGTTCTCTCTTGCTATAAAGCGACGCACCGATCCAGTGACAGAAAGTGTGTGGTGTGTGTGGCCTCGCTTAGCTCGCTGTATGTATGTTTGTTCTAAGTTTGGCAGCTGTGTTGGTGTGTCAAAGCTAGCTGATGTTTTAGGACATCTTACTTGAGCTGAAAACAGGTAATGAGATGCTGATCAGGTTTGCATGTCAAATCACTTAAGATGGAGCTAAAGGAAATAGAAGTTTACCTCAATAAAAAAGGTGATTTTTCCCTCTTCTCTCTTTACACTGTTACGTAGTTTCACTACTGGTGGCAGTAATATGCAAAGAAATACAGCAGTGTGCTATCAAAGGCATCAAAGAATAACGCTACAGCTAACAAACAAAACCAGGTTTTTAAATTAAGAGTGAATTCAACATGTTTGTAAGACTTCAAGAATGCCTAATCCTAATGTTTCCATCACTGTTCCCTTGGCAACAAAACAGGAAGGACAAGGTGAATCGTAAGCCTGCCCCCTATTTGATTTGATTGGCTGCCTCAGCAAAAACTCACATTGATGAGCGGTGCATCTTGCGCCTTCAGCTGAAAAGCGGAAATATTATCATTTTTATGTGTGCCCAAAAACTGCAAAAAAAACAATGTGTTGCACAGCAGCAAGAGTGAAGCACACAGAGAAAAACATTTTTACTGACGGTGCTTTTCTAGTGACATGTCTCAGTGTGATCTCTGAACTTTACAAAGAAACAGTTTGAAGCTGAACCACATCTGGTGCATTTCAGACCATCACTTCCTGTCACATGCTCTGAGAAGACCAACCAATGGATGTTCAGCTCAGCGTGAAATCTTCCCTACAGATTAATTGTGCTTTGTTTGCTTTCAGCGCAGTCCTTAATGACAGAGGCTAGAGGTTGTTTCTAAGTACGTCCTGCAGCACAAATCTCTAACATATGTTGTGTGTTCAGAAATGGCTGCTTTGAGACGTGAGGAGGAGGAGGGACGTCTTTATCCTCCTGCATATGGAATCTGAATGATGAGGGAGAAAACTCACAGAACAGAAAACATCAACGCTCGTTTCTCGAGGGATGTCTCCACTCGGGCACATATTACAGAAGACATTACTGTTCGGGGGGCTGCTGTCATGGGACGCTAATTTGGACATTTAGCAGCTCTGGTTGAGACATAGTTTGGGTTGACAATGATGTGGGGGGGGGGCAGGTGTCGAGGATCAGGTGTGTTTTTTCTGTTATCGGATGAAGCTGTTCAAGACCAGCCGCTGTATTCATCTCTGTTACTTCCTCTCACCTCTGGGGAGATGTGTTTATTAATGTGCCACTTCCTCTGATAAATGGACCAATGGAAAAGCTCGACTCGCTCGCCCCCCCGCCCCCCTCCTCCAGTGTGATTTATATCAGCAGCCGACACAGGGAGGGTGAGTGTGTGTGGAGTGGAGTGATTTGGAGAGAGAAAGAGTGTGTGTGTGTGTGTATGCCCATGTGTGTGCGTGTGTGTGCACCCGTGTGTGTGTGCCCGTGTGTATGTGTGTGTGCGTGCAGCCCCTGAGGCTCTCGGTGTCACTGTGGTCCGTGCGTAACTGAACTGTTTGAAACCAGGAGGTTGCAGGTTCAAACAACGCCACAGCTGCTGGGAAACAGTAGAAGAAGAAATGCTGAGTCTTATTTAACAGGGTGCTCTTAAGCAAGGCACTTGAATGACCAAAACACTGTTTTTTGTGTTTATTTAAAGACTGACGATAAATTTCCAAAACTGAAACTTTTCAGCGAAATGGCAGCAGAGCTTAAAGAAAACATGAGAACACAAATATCACCTGTAACTGCACTGTGTACAAATGTATGCATAAAAACTGACTTTAAACTCCTAAATAACATACAAAACATAAAAAACTTCATAAGATTTTATTTTGTTTGTAAATGTTCTCCAACCTTTAAGCTATTTAATAAGTTCTCCACATTCTGAAAAAAAACTTGCACAGACTTGAAACCTGCTTATTTCAGAGGTGACTCCTCCAACTTTAGTCTGTGATCAGCTGAAATTAACACACAGACAGACAAAAAAAAGTGAGAAGGAAAACGCATTGAATGGAAAGCAGCGGCTTCTTTGTGAAGTTTGGCCTTTCAAAGTGGCTCAGCAGGAATGTGAAGAAGTGTTTATGTGATTAGTTCTGAGAGCGCTGCAGACAGCTCCGGCCTCACTTCCTCTTCTCTGGACGTGTCGAGGAGTGAAATGTTCTCAGTTTGTGTCACAGTTTCAAATAACCAAACACACACTGCACTTGGCAAGTGAAGTGATTTTTCTTCTCACAGCCACATCCAACAGTTTCAGTGAATAACTTAACAATGACATTTTGGCGAGACGGAGCCAAATGTGCTTTCCGTTTGTTTTCGCCTCAGCGCCTGCACAGTGTTCAGGACGGCTGGAAACTAAGTTATGACAGCTTTAGTGAGCCCGGCTGGACGGCTCCACGCTGTTGGCAGCCTGCCGGTGCTCTCAGCAGCGCGAGTTTGGCCTCCGACGCCACAACACAGCGGGCTCATTCACAAGCCTGCGCTGTGTCTGCTGAAGCTGCAGGGAGGGTTTCAGCTCGGCCAACCGCTCGTTCAGCCGCTTGAGTTCTGCAGGCACATTGTCCAGGGCTGCACACGAGCATCTATCCGTCACTGTTACAAACCAGTATTTGTGGGTTTCCAAGAGGCTGAATGTTTTCCTAATTCTGATGTTTTCATCTTCATATGGATGTGATGTTCTTCTCGATATTTATTCAGGTTCAGTATGGCCCTCAAGATTCTGTCCTTGCAAAGCCATTGAAGCTGATGTGGAGTTTTCTTTGGATCATTTGCAGCAGCTTTAAAACCCTAAATTGCTTCAAAAACTAACTGGGTCAGCTGACGACCATTTCAAGACCTGATGAGCTTTCAAATGCACCCCCACCTGATTTTCATTCCTAACATCACGTTGTGAATGCCCCCCTCAAAGGACTTCCTGCCTTCTGTCCAATCAAAGTCCAGACAGAAAACATCTGTAGGCTTCTGTTTCACAAAGGAATCAAAATGAGCCTGATTGGTTCGCATGGCGGATGTGAAGAAGCATTGGATTTAAGCTCTCAGTATCACAGGTGGAGCTGTTGGCCGCAGAGTCTGTGCACTGACCGACGGACAGAAACATCCCTGAATCCAGTCATTAACATGTCACACAAACAGGAAGTGCCTCTTCATTGGACAAGCGCTGAGAGCAGACGCTGAGGTGAGAAGTGAAGCAGTTTCACACAGACTCACACAGATGATGTGACACGCTCTGGTGTTCATCATCAGGAGTTCCCCTCCACCATCCATCTCCCTCTCAGACGTGGCTACCCTTTTAAGGTGCCGAGCGCAGAGCCAGATCAAAGTGGGCATTTATTCCATTAAATATACCTGCTGCGACCTGATGTGCCCGGCGATGGCGTGCACTGGAAATGTCACAGTGGCACAGCGAGTCCTTGGTGTTTATGGAAAAGTGCTGGCTCAGGGTCGATGGGGAGAAATATTGCACAGGCAGCGTGCGGCTGATACCTGAAGGTCCTCGGCCGTTTGAAGTTGTTTGACATGAAAAATGTATACAAGCCTTTTTTATTTATACGCCTCTCCTGTGATCTTTGTTTCATCATCCACCTGAGCTGGACGAGGAATTTCATTCTCCTTAATCAGTGTCAAAGCAGCCCGTTGGATGGAGCAGGGTGGGCTGCTGGGAGGAAGACCTTCCTGTTGCTCCAGGACGAACCTCCATGTTAGCTTCGTATAACGTGCAAGTTACTGATGCAAACTGTGCTGACATTCACCATCCCTTTGTTCAACTTTGCTCACATAAATTACCAGTGACTAGAGTTTATTTAACAAAATATGTTCATCACTTCCTTTTCTCCCATCACTGACACGAGATGTTATTCATCTGGAGTCGTGTCTGTGTCCGTCCAGTGTTCTCTCTCTTTTAGCTCTGTGTTTGGGCTCTAAATGCTTCACTGAGTTCACCGGCTCTTCTCTGTGCTGCAAACCAAAAACAAGCAGCTAACAGAGGCTAACAAGCCCTTACAGCTGTAAATATTCTCTGTTGCCTGTTGCCTCTGTTGTTACTCACCATCGATGGGGGTGATGTAGTCGGACAGGTGAGCCCCCGCAGTGGCCCCAGCCCCCTGCATGAGCAGCTCACCATAGGGGCTCCGGTGGCTGGCCATCAGGTGGTAATACTCAGCTGGGCTTGCCCCCGGAGGAGGAGGAGGAAGTCCGAACAGGCCACGTTCTTTTAAATGCTCGTGGGCCACTGTAGAGGAGAGAGAGGGGGAGAGGGGGGAGAGGGTTAGTGGGTGAGTGGGGGGGGCGGATGCAAGAAAGAAGTGAATAACTGAAGGCAGACGAGGGCTGAATTCCTGCTCCGTCCCGTCTCATGCTGAGGAGATGTTTGAATGGAGCGAGGGGCCGGCGGGGCGGGGTCAGTGATGTGCAACGGCCCGTGTAGGTGCTCCCACCCCTCCCCCTCCACCCTCCCTCTGGCCTCTGGTGTGTTTCAGCGTCTCCTCGGCCTCACAAGGATAGTCCAACACTGAGGGACATTTTCTGTGTTAGAGCTTCTGGAACAAAGACACTGGAGGATGAAAAATGACCTTAAAATTAAAGATCAAAAGTATAATAACTCTTTTTAACCGATTTTAAAGACTATAGTAGTAGGACTCCTATTTTTCAGGAATGATATAAAATGTATGAGATCTTTTTCAACAGGAAATAAATGCAATTTAGTCCGTCGTCTCTATCAGTGATGATGGCATCAGTTTCTTAGATCTGAACATGACGACCGCACTAAGAACATGTCTGAGGGTCAGAGAGTTTGAAATAAAAACAGCACTTCAAACAAATGAAATCTGTGCTAAAAATCTCTCATTGCACATTAAAACTGGGCACAGCTACAGACAGTTCACTCAGTTAAAGCTGAACATCAAACATCAGTGTTACTAAAAATATTCAGAGTTTATAAGAAGTTTTATGTCTGTCAGGACAAAATATTTGGGGAAATTAAAATGTCTCTTCATTAAAAAAACAGCTTTTCAAGACTTTAAATCATTGTTTATAATAATGACAATATGAAATATTTATTAATACTAATATATACTTATACTTTAAATTATCTCATAGTTTTGCAGCCCTTTGCAGTATAAAGATGCTGTAAGTAAGTAATTGTTGAATATCTCCTTCAGACAGGCATCATCACTTTTGTTGAGTGGTTGGTCAGTAACATGGGTCTTCTGCTCTGCAAAATACAGAAAAGACATTTTCTGATGTCTCACCCCCACTCTTGTCCAATCAGGAGAGAGGATTCCAGAAATGTGTTTCTGCCGAATGGAGAGACTGGAAAACCCACATTACAGACCGAGCTCTAGTATCAGTGATGGCTGTCAGAATGTAGAGTTATTTAACACTAATTATGACAAAGTGTAAACCACTTATAGCAACTTAAGGTAATTTGGTTTGGTTTTATTTATAATAATAATATATAATAATTTTGCTCTGGTTAAAAATACACAAAAAACTTTTTAGGATAAAAATGAGACATCAGCAGGAGAAGTTTCTGTTCTTTTCTAGCCTTAAAAAGTTACTTTTTGTAAATTCAGTCACATTGAGGTGATAAACAGTTTAATTATCAGCTCTGAATCTTTTTCTTTAAGCATAAAAGCAGCTTTTCAGAGTCGAAAACCTTCCAAACGCACAACAAAGTTTCTGAAAGATGTGTTTATTTTTTGTCTTCTCCTCTTTCAAAATGTGTTTAATTTTAATAACATACTTTATGTGTTCACGTCTCTGTGCTGATGTTAACATCTGCACCCCGTAAAGCTCTTTTTATTTCAAAGTGTCAGGTCCAGTAAGACTTTGACATGAAGTTGTTTTTCCAGAATAACTCCTCCTTTCCTTCCTCCCCATCTGCTCCTGAAGACGCTGGTGTGCAAACCAAACGCCCCCGACCTTTCAGTTCACCTCCTCTCGTGGTCGCATAAGTAATCTTTCAGACCACATTAGGACTCTGAAGCTAAAGGAGAGCAGACACTGAGCTCGAGCTGACTTCATAACTGAGGTAGCTGCTCTCACAGATCACATTTCCACCTTAAAAAGCTCTGAATGATGAGGGAAGAAGAAGATAAAGGCTGGAGCGTTTTTCTTAATCAAAGGGTCACTGTGGGAAAACAGACACAGAGCAGAAAGAGCTCAAACATGTATGAGTTGAAAAACCAAACAAAAAGGTAAAATCCACACAAAAACTGAAGCTCCAGCTGATGGATGTTAACTTAGTGTGCGTGTCAGACGCTGCGGATGGTTTGTGGGGAAAAAAGAAAGGTCACCTGGAACACATAAAAGCTGAGGGCCTCCATTTCCAAACCCGAGGCCTCGTCTTTCAACGAGCTATTTGCATTCC
>JAQFJA010000017.1:576929-587532 GCA_029874485.1 Naso brachycentron
GGAACACATAAAAGCCACTGGCCTTCGTTTCCAAACCCGAGGCCTTGTCTTTCAACAGGCTATTTGCATTCCCTCCACCGCAAATAGTCTCCGGGCCGTACTTTTTCCTTTTGCATTGCTTTATCACGGCCAGATCTCAGGCGCGGCCGCTTATTTAACTTTAAAAGCACTGCCACATTACCACTGACAGATTGTAAAAGAAGATTTATGTCCCGCCCTGCCGCCGCGCTCCAATCTGTTATTGTAATTCAGTGCTGAAGAAAGAGTTGTCATCGCGTCCTGGTCATTTTGGGGGCTGGATAAGTATTTGCCAGCACTGTTTTTCTTTTATCAACCTCCACAGATTTTCTCAAGGATCCCCTCTTGGTTTTAAAGTACCTGGAAGCAGCAGGTCAATGTTTCCTCACTGCAAAACTCATTCATGAAGCAGGGTTTGTATGTCGCAACCAGTGATCTGTTAAATCACTGCTGAACGTCACAAACTCCAGTAATACCTTTAATTTACCTCGGGCTCCTTCTGACAATATTATTTCATCATTTTAAACTTCAGTCATGTTTAGACGACTACAATGAAAGTTTATCATTCAGTTTATTAAACTGAAAACACTTTCACGATCTCGACAACTCAGACATTTTCCAGCATTTTCCACTTGTTTTTTCTGTATTTGTGCTGTAAGCTGAACAAATATTAACAATAATCAAATGCAGATATTAACCCACTTAAACAAAAGCTTCCCAAACTTTGGACTCTGGCTGCAGCCTCAGGGAACATGACTGCAAGGCCTTCCTGCTCACATTAGTTCATGTCGAGGATTTTTACAGATCTGAAGAGGTGGGAGGAAAATTCAGTATTTCTTAGTATTTTTTATTTAAGTATATGGAATGTTTCAGTTTTTATTCTTATTCATCTTGTGATTTATTTCCGATCCGTCTCAGGGACCCATTTAGGAGTCTTGACCACCATGTTAGAAACATTCATATGGCCACAAATTAATGAATCTGTCAGAGAAGAGAAAAATGGTCAATGAAGCTCCACAGTAGAAGACAAACAGCGTGATTTGGATGATTTAAGACTTAATTTTTTAAACTAACCAGTGAAAGTGGTTATGTCAGCTGGGTTCACATTCGACTTTTACATGCCTGCTTTACAGAGTGAGTCCTGCATGTCCACATGTTGGAGTATCTTTACCCAAGTAATTTTAAACTGCTCCTTACAGCATAAAGGTTTACAAGTTTTAGCCTCATTCAGACGTCCTTTAAACTGGGACACTCACAGAGAAGAGAGAGATTTTGATCAGAATTGAATATCAGGCATGAAAAGTCTGGACACAAGGGGAGCATTCACTATTTAATACAAGCGGAGGCCATGACACATTCTCTTCTTCTCTCCTCTGTCACTTCCTCTGCTGTAGAGAGAACACTGATGACATGAACGGTCCGAGCTCTCGGTGAACTTACGGTCAGCAGGACTCAGTCCTCTGGCTGCTGAGATCATGGACAGGGTGGGGCTGCCGTGCACGGAGCGCAGGTAGTGCTCCATGTGAGGGTTGACATACGGGTGAGGTGGGCTGAAGGGAGAGTCGCCGGTTGCCACGGCAGCCGGTGAAAGGCGGATCAGAGAGATATCGGAGATGACGGGGCTGCCGGCCAAACCTGCAGGGCTGGAAGACAGAAAAGAAACGTCTGAGACTGATTCTGATCAGGTTATCCAGGCTGGACACAAAAATGTGCAGCAGGACAATATGTGTGTGTGTGTGTGTGTGTGTGTGTGTGTAATGAAGCAACATGCCAGACAGTGCAACAGTGCAGCTTGTTGATGTGTTTTTAATGGAGTTCTATGGCACAGAGGAAGAAGATACATCAGACTTTAAATACACTGATCACTTGTTTCTGCTGAAGCTGAAGTTCTGCTCCTACTCGTTGCGTGTCGTCAGCATGAAGCTCGTTTTGACACGACCACCTCGAGCGCCTTAGCCCTCGACAAACTCCTCTCGAGTAACTTGTCTGCAAACCTGATCCTCGGAGGCCTGGAGCCTCAGTGTGTACACAGACAGCGTTGAGAGTGAGATCACGTCTAACACGGTTCCTCTATCAAGCTTTTGATCTGCGAGCGTCGGGGGAAGGGGTGAGATCGGGGTCATGGGGACGAGTAGGAGGATGCGTTGTGTGACAGGCAAACACCTCAGCCGGTGACGCGTCTACCCAGGGGGCGTTTGTCGGTGTCGTTTAGCAGCGTTAGCTCATCTGAAGAGAAAGAAGCTCTCAAGGTTGCAGAAGATGAGCCTGATAAAAAGATGTGAAGCTGAAACCTCAGTCTGTGTGACACATTCTTTCACTGTTTCTGTCCGACACTACAAACACGTCACAGCAAAGGGATGTTAATGAAGTTTACTGGTTTTAAAAATGTGAATAATTTGACTGTTCAGTCTTCAGATTGTAACTGTTTGTGTTTAGTTCAGTGACCTTACTCTTGTTTATTATAAAACAAAGCACATCAGCCAGCTCAGCTGATATCCAAGATATTGGGATATTTGAATATTGCAATATCATATACTGTGATTTTTTTTTTCACTTTTTTTTAACTGCAAATCATTTCCCCAAAGTAAAACTGGCAACATCATCTGTTTCATCTAATAAGAAAAAGTTTTCAGTAACTGTTTATTACATTTTTTGTTACTTCAAAAGACAGTGAGCAGCACCGTCTAGTGGACTAAAAAGTCAATTCTTTTTTTTCATTACCCATAAAGTTGAGTTTGTATTTGTGACATTTGTTAAGAATTTGCATAATAAACTATTGATATTTGAATTCTATGAATTCTTACAATATTATAACACAAAATATCGCGATATTACGCTGTATACATTTCCCCCACCCCTAATGGATGTATGCACCTCATGTTTACCTCCAGAGGAGGGACAGAGTCATTATTTTGCAAGTCACGAGTACATCTCAAGTCCTTAACAAGTCATTTGCACTCCTCCAATCTAATTGACAGATCATGAATGCTCTTTACAGCTTCTTAAACTTACGCTAAGACGAGAAAAAAATGTGATCGGAGGCATTTTATAGAGGAGACAGACCACCTCACATCATTTTGAACACGAAAGGCTGTAACCACAAGGATGGCGCATACCTCCCCCTAACAGCCAATCACCTGCTTTGTTTACAGCTGAACCTGAAAATCCATTAGCCAATGGCGTTGTTGTACCGCAGCTTAGTCATGACAGTAAGCCCTGCACAAACACAATAGAAGCCTTACCCGCTGAAAAAAACTTGTTTTAAACCTTATTTTGGGGCAAAGTCAGTGGGCTTTTTCAGTGGTTTTATCAGAATTCCATCTGATTCTATTCATGTTGTTTATGTGTCCTGGTGACGACTGACAGTGAACTTACGGCTCTCCACATTCATTCAGAAAGGGCTCTGGTCTTCTTTGTCTGAAACAGCTGCCTGAGGGTGTTGCCAAGATGGCCGCCGAGTGGCGAGACTGGCCTGTAAGGACTTTGACATCAACCACTTCCTCATGGTTTGCTCATTAATTTGATTGGATGTTGTTGGATGCCTCCAACAAAAAGGAATCTGGAGAAAAGTCTGACTTGTTGGGAATGTAGAGTGTCAGCAGGAGTTCATTCAGGCGTCCAAGTGAAGTCACGAGTCATTGGTGTTTAAGTCCAGATCGAGTTGTAAGTCTTTGATGATATTGTCAAATCATGTGACTAAAGTTCAATCGTCATGCTCACTTCAGATCAATTTTCAAGAGCAACCTCACAATTAGAATCACTCTGTGGTTTGCTTTTTGTTGGCTTGTGACACCTGGTCACATGACAACAAAAAGTGTGACTCAGCTGCGATACCTGCAGATTGATAAACTCAAACACCAACAGTTGATACAGGGCGTGTTCGTCTACCTGTGTGACATTTATGAAACAAACACACATACACAGCTTTATGATCAGAGTGTGTCTGCATGTTCGTGAAGGATCTGCGCGGGTTTTGCATTCCGCTGCTGAGTTATTTCTATCTTCTGGCATTATATTTCCATTAATTTCTTCGTGTTGCATTTGAAAAATTCATTAATTCAGCTGATGTTTCAGGTCATCAACCTCCAGATGACTGTGTCAGCCTTTGCATTGTCTTTACCAAATCACCTCGGTCTCTCACTGGCTTCCTCATTAAAAATACACTTTCTCCATCACGCTTATCCAACAAAGGCTTTATTACCTCGCAGCCAGGTTGTTGGGTTGCATCACGGCTGAAGCAATGTTTTTCTCTTTTCACCGTGCAGAAGATAAAGACCTGATTTTCCACCCAAAAACATAACCACCCCTGCAGTCTGTTTCTGAATTATTGAGGCTCTCATCATGTAACAGCCTGCAGGTGAGCTCTGTCGGTCTTTGAATCCAGTTTGAGAGGGCTTGTTTACTGTGATAACAAGCTCCTCCAACAATCACAGTCTGAATCATACACAGCGTATAAATATTTCTCTCTTTCAGATATTTAGAAAGGGTTTGGCTACGGGTGAGTTTCTGGGTGTCTGCATGGCGCTGGGCAAACACAATACTTGGCCTTCAGAGCGTAACCCGGCGCCGGGCAGCAGGCTGAGACGAGAGGGGGGTTAATTATCACCGTCTCTCCGGGACCAGGCCAACTCTTCAATCTGCATACAAATAACACAACTGTATTGTGTGTTCAATCCGTCCACAGTTCTACCTCAATTATCACGGATGCATTTCAAAAGCCTTCAACAAGAAAACACAGAACTTTTTGGAAATGCTAACACTGATGTTAGCCTACCAACATTAAATTTCCCTTTAGGCTTTATCTTCTCAAGTCATCTTTTCCCTAACCCTAACCCTAAGTAAACTGTTGCCATGGATACTGGCAGTCTCAGATACATTGATCACACATGCTTGAAGAGACGATTAAAGAATCAAGTTTACCGTCTAGTTTGGCCTTTTAAAGTTAAAGGAGCTATATTCAGAATCGATTCACTGCTAGTGGTCGCAGTTCAGCATCAGCTTCACACCAAAGCAAACCTGTGTGTCAGCCATGCCTCACCTGCCCCACTCCTGTTCTCAACAACTCTGCTCAATGGCAGCGCTATGTTTGCTTGAGAGGAATTACAGGCTCTGGCACCAAAAAACTCTCATTATTGAAAACTAAGTAATATTAAACAAAAGGAATAATCCGATGCAATGGATAACAATCTTAGGAACCAGGCAAACACTGTTTTTTAGGGGTTTTTTTTGTGATTATCACATGTAGGAAAGAATGGGAGCCTTTAATTGGAGTCTTTCTACCAATCTATGTGGTGTCAGCATGAGAGTCAACTATGCAAGTGTTCAGTGCATAACAAGCTGAGTCTAATGCTGCTTCTCGTTCACACAGCACAACACGTTAAACACCAGACAAAATCACTAAAACTGATGTAAATAGCTCATATCACATCACAATTTAACAACATTTACATGATTATTTTACATCTTGTGGAAAAATGAACGCTAGCCTTCTCACTCATGTTGTCTGTGGGCGACTGATGTTTGAGCCGGACCTGCTGCTGTTAGCGTTAGCTCGAGCCTGTCCCTGCATCTGCTCAGTGATCATGTGATTTTCTTTCAAGCGAAAAATGTCTGATTGTCTCTTTCCACAGCGTGATTCTTGAACAGCTTATGATGTCAGCCCTCCCACTCGTCTGTCCGTAACTTAGCCATGTCTGGGTTAAATATAAAAATATGTTCGGCTGCTCCTCACTTGCTTTGGCGTTTTATAAACAGGGTGGGGCCAGTGGTTCTGAAGGGAGGGGCTTCACATGAACTAACATGAACACGCGGCCGTCCCGGCTACCAAAACAGAGAAACTGAGGAGCTCGATAAAAACACAGAGGGGACGTGTGACGTCACTCTCCATTCTAGACGTCAATGTGCCACTAGTTCTTTACACCAAAATGTGTTTTTTCTGAAATCTAATGAGGCTGAATTTTGTATGTACAGTAGCTTCTTTAAGATTCACGGTCTGAGATGGGACTCAATTGATGAATTGCTTTATAAGGACGGTAGGATTTTTCCTGTCTTTAAAACTGAAGTTAGAACGAGCAGTCAGGACATTTTTGTGTAATGAGGCGTCTTGTTGGCACAAAGAGTGTCACCTCTCACACCTCCTGGCAGACATTACCTTATTCTCTGTACCTCTTACCGCTGTTTATGTTTGTTTTTCCTGGCACAGGCTGCAGCAGCTGCGTACATTATATTAATACCATTAATGAGGTGTATGACTTTACAGCCGTGTGGCACATGTTAAAACTCAATGTTGATATGTTGCTGATGTAGAAACTGAAACTTTTTTTTTTAACACTGATTTTAAAGTTCAGTCTTAAACATTTGCCCATATGAGTCTCAGATGGTCAGAGAGCAGTGAAGAGTCTGCAGTCCAGAACCCGAAATGTGGTGTTTGCATGTTTTTGTTTTTTTTCTCAATCACAACTATTCAGAAAATAATCATCAGCTATGCAAGAACCGACTGTGCACTGAAAGCTGAAACCAGTGGGTTCTCTTTACTGGAGCGCTGTGACCAGTTTCCCATCTTTCTGAACTTTCAGGCTTCAGCAGTTAAAAAATTCTGGCTCTTGTGTGATATTGCTGTTCTGAATTTAGGTGTTCATCACTATTGGGTTTCTATATTTTCAAACTTTCTGGAGCTCTTTGTGACATCTTGTAACTGCATATTTTGTCTGAACTAAAGTTTTACAAACACAAATTTAGTTTAAATAGATTTCATTTTTAAAGCTGCAAATTTTCATGTTGAAGAAGCTTTAAAATTTGGCACTTTATGTGATAAATTCCTTAAAATGATGAATCAATGATGGATGAATCAAAGTACATGTATGTTATTGGGTCAGGAAATGTGCATGGCATTCCTCTTCATGCATCCAGCATGTGTTTCTTTTTGTTTGTACCTACTGTGCATGCATCTTTGTTGTATGTGTGTGTGTGTGTGTGTGTGTGTGTGAGGCTCATTCTCTGCGACACCAGAGATGAATTACTGTGTGACAGTGAGTCTCGTCTCCGGTGTCGGGCTCAGGGAGCTCTCTGATTTAGATAAATCACACCGTCCAGCGTGTGGCTGAATAAACTCCCACTGTAGGTTTTATGAGTCTGTTGCATGAAGCGAACGCCTCCAACTTAACAGGCAACACCCCCCCACCCCCCCCAAAGCCTTCTTCCTCATGCGGAGGCAGAAATGACCTAGATACAAACAAACAGATCATAGCGCTGCAAATCATGGCCTCCTTAAAAAGTCATTTCACCGTCTCATCCTCAGCTTTGTTGTGTTCTCAAAGCTGGACGAAGAGCTTTTCTGTAAGAACTCGCCACTTTGAACAAGTTGTTTAAGGCTTTGCTGAATATCACAGCGTGAAATACAAATGCAGTGATGCTTATGAAGAGCAGAGACTTTTACATGTCTGATTCTTTTCTTTAAATGTAATTATGTTAAAGTGAAAAAGAACCAGAACAAACATGATCCAGTGGATCCAAACCAGCAGCTGACAGCCTCGCAGTCACAGCGCTCGTGGCCTCAAAGAACCATCTTTAATTCCTTCATTAATACTGAAGTCGAGGTAGAAAACGTAAAAAGACACAAAATCAACCGTTTCTGAAGCATTTACACACAGAAATGACCAGCTTGTTGTTTAGAGGCCTCTGGCTCAATCCTGATATGCTAATACATCCCCAGATGTTTGCATTTGTTCAGTGAACCTTCATGAGTTTTTTTAGGAAACTCCAGATGTGCAGACTTCTTGCCATAACCAGATTTCATGGCTACAGCATTTAGCATTTTTAACCATCACCACTCGTTAAGATCCCGGACAGTGAGGTCACAGAGGTCAAGTCAGGTCAAAAACAGCTGGATGATGGATGTTGATTCACATTCTGTTTTCCAACTTCTTAGAGGCTGACTGAAACTTGTGCAACCTTCAAATCGAAATAAAACTCGATGATAAGAATTTGATGCAACCTGATGACCTTTGACCTGTCTACATTTTCATTATTACTGATTTTGAAATTAACTCAGGAGTCTCCTTCATCAGTCCTCTTACTCTCCACTGTTTCACCTTCAGAATTGCTTCTTTAGAAAAGTTGTACACATCTCCTCTCAGCTTCGCGCTGTCCACAGAGACACCGTCACATCAGTGAGAAGGAAGTGTTTCCCCTTGTGTTCTTCCACCTGCAACTTCCTGCAACTTCCTCGCCTCACTGTCATTTGATGGTGAGGGAAGAAAAACCGTCCTCGGTGCGTGGAAGAAGGAAGAAAAAAGAGGCTTCCCCACAGCTGCTTTTTATGACAGGCTTGACAAAATAACCAGCCCTCTCATTACGGTATATGCAAACAATGATAAAGGGGACGGCGCAGAGATGTCGTGTTAGACAATCAAGGAGGGGACCTCTGACACGCTGCCACGGGTGTATAATAAAGTGCCGCACCAGGCGACAAATGACACCGCACTTAATTTGCTGCGCAATGTTCCTGTAATTAGGTGAATTTGGCACAAGCAGGGGGGAGCGACAGCTAGATCAAGGTCTTGATGAATTAGGGGTCCACTGTCAAGATCAAATCACATTAATCAAGGTGGCCGAGTCCACGGACAGCCGCCTCCCCACTCCCCCACCATCCTCTTTCCCAGCCAGCGTGATGAATAGCCCTGCTTCCGCCAGGCGCGAAGTATGCATCACCATCAAATCTGTGAATTTAAATGTAAGAGTACTATTTGGAGAATTCTATTGACTTTTTTTGTGCCGGCGCCAGTTTTTCTTTTGTGATAAAGTAACTTTGAACTCATGCAGGAGCGTCGCAGTTCTGCTGCAGAGTGTGCCAGACTCTGCTGCACCCTGCTGACTTTACCCAACTCACATGCACGGCTTTACAGTGAAACCACTTTAAAGTTTGCTTTGAAAGATTAGACCCAGAAGAAGTTTTTGTGATTGTTTTACTGCAGTTGTTGCAGTACTGATACTTAAATAACATTTAAAACAACAGTTTTTGAGCCAAACTGAAGATCTCTCCATATTTTCTTAAATAAATCACAATTAATTTCAGTTTGAGTTCCAGCCCTCACATCTCTAAATTCCAAGCTTCTCACCAGTACATGAACGTACCAAATCCACTTTTACAATTGAGCCTTTAATTCCAGCTGAATTATATAGTTCAACAAAAAAGGAAACTTGAACCAGAAAAAGACGAGATCTGTTTGAAAATAAACTCATCAGAGTTTATTCAGCAGCTCTCCTCAATCACGTCACATGACCCTTTCACTGAAAAACAAGATATATTTACTTATAGTCTCTCCAATTGAATTTTTTTAAAATCCTGAGATGAAACAAATTTAGTTTGACAATAAAATCAAAGAAAGAAAAAAGTGATTTTTTTCCAGTGGACTGATGCAGTGTGATATCAATAAGCCATGAAGTTGCATTTTTCTAACACACACTGTTTCCTTCCGAGCTGAATTTCCCTCAGGAAAAAAATGGGATTTCATCTCTTATTGAACCCCAGCAGCAGCAGCCTGGAAGTGGGACTCACCACCAGCACTGCTGCAGCACGCGCAGCCTGGACGTGACCTCTATACGCTGAGAGTTTAATTATGGTGCTCGCTCGGGGCCAACACGGCCTGCACCACACAGATTAGCTCCACAACAAGCCATTAATGAAAATAAAGAGCTGCTGGACGCAGGTTGGATGTATTATGTCATCAGTGATGGATCCGCCCTGCTGATCGCCGCTAATGGAGCCGCTGGCAGGAATTTATTTATTTATAACCTTTTAATTCATCAAGGAGGGTCAATGAGCACATTATTTTAAGTATGTTTTCATTTTCAGCTACTTATAAATGAGTATTTACTTTTTTTGCTTCTACTACAGTTCAGGAGAAAAATTTTCATGTTTTACTCTACAAACAGCTGACATTAAAACTTCTAAGATTATTCCAACTAAACATATTCTCGAGCAGTAAATCAGATGATTTAACCAGATAAAGACCTCTCAACAGAAAACACGGTCTGCTTATCAGAGGTGGTAAAGTACACACATCCTTTGCTTAAGTAGAAATACAGATATTTGTGTAAATAAAGACTCTGTTGGAAGTATAAGTACCGACTTAACTTCTTTACTCCAATCAAAGTAATTAAGTACAGGTTGTGAAATGTACTCAAAGTATCAGAGTCAAAAGTTTCCCTCTGAGGGACATTTCTGTGCGAAGCTAACTGAAGCTCGCGTCATATTAATATAATGCAAAGACTATTAAACTGAAAGGTAGAATCAGTAGGATCTGTCCGAGCTGTTCCTGAACGCACCAGGAAATGAGCTGAATGTTGAGTCCCATTTTGTGTTGGTGAAGCGTCCTGAGCTCAGCCAAGAAGACAAAAGCATTCAAACTAAAGTAACGAGCAAACTAAAGCAAAAACTTTGTTACTGTAAGTAGATCTTTCAGGTATCTGTACTTGAATATTTCTTTTTCTGACAAACGAAATGTGAGCTTCAGTTAGCTTCGCACAAAAATGTCCTTCAGAGGGAAACTTTTTACTTTGATACTTTGAGTACATTTCAAAACCT